>JBCAUA010431876.1:0-17773 GCA_038406235.1 Peronia verruculata | reverse complement strand
TTTTGTGTGTAGGCTTCGCGGCAGCCC
Source organism: Peronia verruculata (assembly GCA_038406235.1). Classification (NCBI taxonomy): domain Eukaryota; kingdom Metazoa; phylum Mollusca; class Gastropoda; order Systellommatophora; family Onchidiidae; genus Peronia; species Peronia verruculata. The sequence goes on along the minus strand of JBCAUA010431876.1, from coordinate 17,746 downwards.
TAGGACCAGGAGGCTGTAGCTAGCGGCAGGCCTAGGATAGAATGAGTTAACTGTCACTGCTAAGTCCTTTCCCAAAATTCAATGACAGTTTAACACCTTCGATCTGGCTACTATAATTTTTGGTCAGTCACAGATCTCAATCTCATGAACATTTGGAAATTCCACTTTCCAACAACTGTAAAAGGTTCATTTACATGAACATAAAAGAAAATGACAAAACATATTTCAGGATTTTGGCTATGTTGAGATACAAAATGGCACTCATATTTATCCAAAACTGCAGATATTCATGAATTCGAGTATGTAATGTATCATAATAATACAATTATTCATGACAATAACAATAAATCAGCTATAATATCATCTATTATTTTCATCTCCCGTCTCTGATCTATGGTTTCAGAGATTTTTAAACATGCACCTGGGCCAACTGCCACTTTGTGATCCCAATAATTCAAGTCTTGAAAATATTATATCTGTAAGAAATACATCATCTCACACACACAATGACATAACTGATCAGGCATTTGATTCTATTGCATCGTTCATGCAACAACAGACATAATCCGATATCACGGCAATCACTCAAACAATGATTCAACTGTAAGCACAATTATATCATTCACCCTTGGCTTGTGACAAATATACCACTGACTTTACATGAGTTTAAACCAGATGAGTTGAACTTTGGATGAGTTGGTTCTTTTTTCACAGAACAGGTCCCCAGTCATGGTAAAAAAACTAGTGCTTCTTTACTTCACTACAAGAACAATGGGTAAATTACAATTGACTCATCCACTGTCACTTTATCACTGAGCATTGTCACGTGATAGTGTGTAATCTGACCAATGACTGATGTTAAATTCAATTATAGGCTAGATAGATCTCACCAAAAGTGAATGCAATGGACTAGATTGAAGCCTGATGAAAGAATGTTAAGGGGAAGTAACCACATGTGAGCTACGGACAAGCTGATCTTGTAGCTGTCCACCAACCGACACTGACTCATATGTAGTCGACTGTATGTATGATTACTTTTGTTCCTATCTCCACTTTTTCTTAGCAATTTTTGCAGGTAAGAGGTAGGGATTATCTATAGCATCAGTGTCTTGTGGAGCATCAATAACAGCATCACTGGTTGGAGCATCACTGCTTTGAGATGGCAGGTGGTGGCTTGAACTGCCCTCACTCTCTGAACTCTCATGGGATAAAATGTCACAGTCACTTGGCAGTAAGGCTGATAGATAGGGCAGTGGAGCTGGTTTACAAGCAATCACTGGAAAAAATGACAGTAATAACTAGAACTGAAAAACCAACACAAAATAGTTCTGACATAAAAGAAAAAAATTCATCTGAACTACATGTATATATTTATAATAAAAAAAAAAATAAAATAGCAACCCCCAAAATAATCAAATACTGCAATAATGACAAAATTTGAAATCCACGTTTTTTACTGCAAACACTATATGATAGCTAACTTGACAAATGACAGCTGAAACTCAAAATGCTAATAACAGAGAGAAGTTTTATGTGAAAATGCCTGATTTTGTTAGCCTACTAACCTAATACAGCAGTGTAGCTTCCCAGACACATGCAGTCATCTGTATGCCTACACTTTTGCACACACCCCTTGTGACCAGATCTTTCACAGTGTGCTTTCTTTGCTAGCCTACACCACCATGTTATATAATGGTTAGCTGCTACATAATTGCCGCAACACTGATAGTACAATGTGACCCCATAACTTATGATGCATGTACAACACTCGCTGTTGTCCACATGCGTGGCCAGTATACTTGCATTTGTTGAGTGATATCCAGTGCTAAGCTAGGTACATACTGTTGAATACCATGGTGTACAACTGGTAGCAGATACCACAATTTTTGCTCCAGCTGTAGCTTTTGTCAACTCAACAAAACAAATCACTATTGATTCAAGGGTTGCCATGATCAAGACAGTGAAGGCAAAATGAAAACCCACTGCAAAACACGTGTTATTTTCCCTCATCACTATCTCAGTCTTAACTATTTCTCTCTATACAGGAAGAAAGAGATATTGGGAATGACAAGGAATCAGGAATAACAAGACTATTGTCAGAAAACTGAGTGACGATACTCCCAAGTTTCACTGCAGTAAGCATTTGTGCATGTTTACAGAAAGTGCTCAATTTCTAGATACAGTACACACCACTTATATCAACATCGCTTATAAAGACATTTCTTTTTAAAGACATGATTTACTAAGTTCGGATTTTTTCCCTCTTTATTGTGAGTAAATAGATTCCTCTATATCGACATCCTCTCCTTTTGACATATTGACATCGCTAAGCCATGCAGGTCTTATTTTTGTGCACAAGACATCGTCCCCCACTCAAACTAACATTTAGAAGAGGCCAGCTGTGTGCCCTTTGTGTGTCAAGCTGGCTAGTCAGGGAAGGAGAGGAGTAGTGGGCACAATAGACCTACAAAAAAACCCTAGGCCTGTGTCTAGTTTGGACTACCGTACTGTCAGTGCGGGGGGAAAGGGTCGTTTGTGTGTGTGTGTGTGTGTGTGTGTAGATCAACCTGTGAGGCGTTTACGCATCCACCTATGCGCTGTCTAGATCTAGATCTAGTCTGATATGTGCAGTGAACTGGTCTCATGTTTCATATAATCATTAGGAATCACTTACACTTGTATCAATAGTAAATCTAATCTCTGCTGTTTGCATTCTCCCGCCCAAGATCTACCAACGGCCCTTTTCAGGACCAAATATAATAACAAATATTTTTTAAAAAAAAGGGACGGGTGAAGATTTTATATATTTTTTCTAATCAAGGGCAATAACTATCAATATCAAGATAGAGGCATGGTTGCTCCCCCTTATGTCAAAATACAGCACTAATACTTGATATTATTGTAGTAACTTACCCCTGCAACAAAGGAACACCATTTTAAAGAGGTTTCTCTTATATCGACACAAAATGTCTGGGCCTTACAAGTTGATATATCCGGGGTCCACTGTAATTTATTTTCTTGAATCTGTGACTGAAACACTATTTTATGCACCAGGGATACTGATGCCTTCACAGGCCATATTACATACAAATGTGTTTAACACTCACAACCCAAATCAATGGAGACAATACAAATTTAAAAACAGAAAGACAATTATAAATTATAGAGAAAAGAAAAAACAAAAAAAATTGTCTCACAAAGAAGATGAAACCAATAATGAGTCAATAATCTAGAACCACTCACAAGGGAATGCTGATTTGTCATCCTTGAAAAGGCAATGAGTAGTTCCAGTTTTGGCTATAAATCGCGTCAAGGCAACCTCAACATCTCGTTTCTGTGAGGCAGCTTTTTCTCGGACCAGTTGATATTCGTTGGCTGGTTGCTTGAAGCACTGTCCCAGAAAAAGAAAAACATTAGCCGTTATAGCAATATTCTCATTTCCAATAAATGTATCACGTCAACTTGAACACCATTACCACAAAATATATTTCTTGAAACGTTCGCACTCAAGATGAAAGTTCAATGCATCCAGATCAATACTGTTTGCACTTTATGTTTGTGTAGCGTACAGTGCACACAGCGTAGAATTAGTTTTCTTTACCTGTTAAATTATTACACTGTATCCTCTTATGTCACCAAGAAACTGAGTGAGAATTTGACATTTTCCATTATAATAAATCTCCCTTACCAATGAAACTAATTCATCATATTTATAATTGAAGACAAAAATATAACGCAACAATCTGCATCACATATGGTATTTTTAATGTAGCTATGCTGAACTTACAGGGGTCTTAATGTATGTGTGAGGGTCTGGAAATGATGGTAGATGATCTGGAATATGTCCTGGATGTTTTCTCTTCTCCCCAACCTGAAGGATCTTTGATGCTGCGGATGGCGGTGCTTGTGTTGCTGTGTGTTGGATAAGAACAGTTTTCTCTTTGACAGTCAAACCAATGAATATGGGAAAGTAACCTGCAGTGAAAACTGCTGTCTCAAACTAAACATTAAAAATTCATATGCCCCATATGCATGGATTTTCTGCAACAGTAAGCAAAAAATCCAATATTGATCCAATCCAGGGATGTCAATCTGTCTACATGAAAAAGTAGGAAAAGTTCCTGTCATATTCTTCAGCAAACATGTAAAACTGAAGTAAGTTCATGGTAAATAATACTGGATCTGGGGCTAACAGAGAAGTTACTGACAGCCAAAAGGTAGGAAATCCCTTGGCATCCCTGCTTAAATCAGAATCTAACAACACTGATTCAGAAATAAGTTTCTAACACTGATGCGAGAGATTTCTCACATATGAATTACAAGTTAATTTATTTCAAAATTAGATCAGAATTACATCTGTTTTGTGCCAAGTAACTGTCTCTCATTCCTTAAAATGTTAAACATAGAAGGCCACTTTTATGGCACCCATGTAAGCAATGGATAATGTTGAGATGAAATTGTTACAGAGAAATTTTCAAGTTGCAGCAACAGACTACCTTTACTCAAGCTTTGGTCAAACATATATTACCAAGAGAGATATCAATTTGCTGTCTGTAGATGCACATTTTTAAAAATAAACTGTGTTTAATTACTTTCACCATTTTAAGGATATCAATGAAAAACTAGAAAAAATATTCTGTCTAGGTTGCAAAAACTGTAACAGTACTCTAGGAATAATGACTAGGTATGAAAATACTAAATGAAACTGGTTCAAACCAAACACTACACACAACAATATTGTTCAAGAAAAACTTACGAGGGAGAAATACAGTTTTGTTTTCTCTTTTGGCATATGTGGGTATGTCCCTGAAATCCAGCCCTGAAAATTACCAAAAAAAAAAAAACAAAAAAACACTGTAAGCAAGAGGAATACATCCACCAAGAAGTGACTGAACAATATACATTTATATCAAACTGAAATCAGACAAGTCACCAAGATAATGCTCACGAAAAGTTTATAAAAAAAAAAATGAATTAATCTATAACACAGAATGAACAAATATTTTCCACACCCCACAATTTCAGAAGCGGCATCACAAAACAGTCCCCTTTTATTTAACTCTTTATAGCCTATTGGACAGTGGCACTGTCCCATGGTCAACCAAAAATACCCAAACAGGTGGAAGTGTCCCCTGATATTTACGATAGATCTGTTGCTTTCCACCTGGAATTCTGTACAGCTATTTCAGATCCTTTCCAATTCAAGTTTTTCCTATTGCAGAGCAGTGAAAATAGCAAGATTACAATGTTGAATTGTACTTGTTAACCATTTCATCTGCTTTTGGGCTGTAGTCTGTGTGTGAACCCATAATGGCTGTGAATCAAAACATTTACTACTCTAGCATTCTGAAGCATTTGATTGTTTCAAGAGATTGAGAGGAGGAATGACGTAGCTCCATAGACCTAGAAACAGGCTCAGTGACCAAAGTAATCTAACTAGTGGCAGGTGACAGTGATCCATGTAGCAGATTTATCAAACTAGACTATAAATGGATTGTTCAACACTCCCACAGAGTGAGATGATAAACTCTGTGTAGATTTTGTTTGCTCCTTCTTGTTATTTTGGAATTTGTTCAGTTAGTGAAAATCCATTGTGTCATTTGCTCACCCGATAGTCTTCAATGTGATATACATCACTTGTTTTTGAATGCCTTAGAAACCCGAGGCATAAATCACTTTTCATATGATGAACACACACAAAAAAAAAAACAAAAAAACACTGGCAGATAAAGAAAAAAAAAGAAACAAACTTCCATTTAACATAGCAAATAATATTCACTGCATCAAATACCTCAATACATAAAAAAAAAAAAAAATTCTACTTTTCTCAATATATTACTGCCATGTGGCTGTTGGCTTATGATGACGACACACTCACCCATTTCAATTAAGGCCATGACAACATCACTAGGCATAACTTGTGTTCGACCTGCAAGCTCTGCATATGACTTAGAACTTCGACCAGCTTCCCAAATATCTGCACATGATAAAAACTTTGAAATGTTGAAAGCAATTTATATATAAAAAAAAAAAAAAGTATACTACGAAAAGGCTCCAACAAGATTCATTTTGTAACTTGAAAAGAATATGGAACGAAAAGAACTTACACACCTGCTGAGACCTGAGGTATTTTCTTATAATTTCATGGTGGAACTTACTAAGATAATTAATTAATCACTGTGACAATTCGTAGGTGACTGCCTCATTAAGAGCATTCTTTCTCTGTCTCACATATATCCACAAAACATTAACTGATCATCACAGAAAGAAACATGTCATCAGTATGACAAGCAAAAGATAGAAATTGAATACTAAACAAAACATGAATATACAGTGGAGCCCGTAAGAAGTCAACTTGCTTAAAGTCAATTATCAGTTAAAGTCAACCGGTTTCAGCAGTCCCCTTTTGCCCCTTTATCTTTCATGAGCATTGTCAACACCTTCAGAGGTGAACTTGCTTAAAGCCAACTCCAAATGACCCATGCTGGCTGACTGACAGCAGTAAACTGACAAAGAAAAACAAAGTCAGACAGAGAGACAGAGAGGTCTTATTATGACACATTGTGATTACAGCCTTTGGCCTATCACTAAGAGAAGATGGTTGGCTCTCTTCACCTGTCCCACGTTTGTGGGGATACATGAACATGTACACACTCAGCAGTTCCACACTCCACGCGTGCATTGGAGAGTCCAGGGATACACAGCCAGAACACTGACCGGCTTGATAAACACACACAACAGCACTCCGGGTCTGAGAGGCACACAGTTCCATGCTTAGTCCTCTCTGTTTGCCTCGTGCTGGCGTGGGTACACACAAACAAGTACCCCACACTCACATCACACACACACAATGCAGTCCAGGCATTGAGCCAATTTCAATCACATCTTTAGATCACAATCATTCCTACTCCTACATTCTGCGTGAGCCGTGACAAGATCTAGTCAACCTTTTACGAAGATCAATGATCAGAAAGTCTGAGAAAAAGTTTTTATTTTATAACATTCACAATTTGGATACAAAATGAAACTTATTAAAGATATTGACTCAAGGCGAAATGCTATACTACAACATGTACTACTAGGCTAAAGTTAGAGGAAGAAGCTCTGCTGGATTTTTTTTTTTATTAGGCCTGGAGCTGAGGGCATAGCTCAATGAATTTTATACAACACTTTGACCCTCAGTGCCTACCAGAAATTGTGTTCCCTGAACCTTGCTTGAAGTCAACCTTGCTTAATGTCAACACTTTTTCTCAGTCCCGAGAGGTTGACTTTAAACGGATTGCACGGTAGTTTTAATCCCGTTTTATTCCATCACAAATCAAAAATACTTACAAGCCTGGATCATCTCAATAAGTGTCTCTAATGCAAGAGTTTCAGCCGATTGGTATCCTGCTTCCACTAACAGTGCAGCCACAGATGTTTTCAGAGCCCGTCTCCATGGGTTGGAGGTGTGACCATTTACACTTTCTGAGGCCATCTAGAAAACAGTAGCAAAAATCTAAAGATATGATTACTACGTCTAATCCTAACTGTAAACTTTGTGCCAAGACAATAACAAAAAATTTGGTCTGGTGCAAAAGTGATCACTATCACTCCTCTGAATCTGAAAAAGTGACCTCCATTCTCAGTTAACAACATAAGTAGCCAAACCATTTCCTTCAACTGCGTCCTCAAAAAAAAAAAAAAAAAAAGTACAGAAAAATACAACCATGTTAACTATACATAAGAAAAAGAAAATATTAAAAAATAATAATAATAATATAGTAATAAATACGAAAACAATAAGAAGCACAAATGAGGCCCAAACCCTCAGTTCTCAGATGTTACTAAAATCATCAGGATAACTTGTCCATGCATCCACAGATGACTGTTGTTATTAGCTGATGGGAAAAACTGAACACTATTATTATAGAGCTAAAATCAATAATGAAATGATTCGTCAGTAATTTCGTTTTCTGTTCTTTTTTTTTCCCCATTTTCCACATCAGTGTTCCATATTTTAATCCACATCAATATTGGGATATTATTTGTGGAGTTTTACAAAGCAAAACATCAGAGTGCTCTCTAGAGGTGTGTTTGAAAATCAATGGGAAAAAAGTAAAATCAGGGGTTAAGAGCAAAATTAGAGACAAGTCTATGTGCAACCGAGCATGAGAAAACTATCCCCAGAACCTTGAGAAGCATAAAGAGAATGTAGCCTGAAGTTACTTTTTTTTTGGTAACATTTGCATACTTTAATTTTAAATAAGCAAAATGACCAACATATCTAGCATCTAGCTAATGGGTAAGAATAGATAAATCATGAATATTTCCTATCCAACTCCTCTGTGCTGAAAATGTGATCGGCCACTCTGCGCTGGGTTGCCAACCTGGTAGAACCAGAGATTTCTCTTTAAAAAATCAGGGATTTGCAACAATAATCAGGGATTAGACATACAAATCCACTACTTTAAGCACGCAGCAGACGTTTACACAAATTGTCATTAGACGGTATGTATTGTCTAAACTAGGTAAAATACAGGAATGATGTGCAGAAGAATTCAGTCGCATTATTAATTCCTTGGTCTATTTGATTGTTTAGTGAAAGTAAACTTCACAGAATATTCCAGGCCTGAGATTTAACGTTCGCCAACTCGTCAATGGCCCCTAAAAATGGTGTCTGGCGAACTTGATTTACGGCACCACTCGCCTATCTGGTGACCTAAAAATTACCGCCGGTGGTAGAGATTTCTGCAGTTGTATTTTTAATTCTAAGTAAAAAAAAAATAAATCTGGCTGAGGTATGGAGCGTTTCTGGAGCTATTAGTATCTATCTCAAGCAGATGACGCGAGTGTCACATCGCCACCCCGCCCTCTCGACAACCGAACAACGAAACACTCGCCAAACACTAAGCACCTTATTTCATTCCATTAAAAGTTTCGTTCAGTTTTACAGGTAATTTTTTGTGTTATGGGAGGTAAAAGGTCGTGACCCTGCGAACTACGAGGGATGCGATTATTGTTATGTTATACTTGGGCAGTATATCAAGAAAAACAGAATAAAGTTGTTATCTAAAGATAATCAGCAGAAACTGTGTTGTTATTGAAAGTATTGTTTATTAGCAATAGTAAGACAATATAAAATAGAAAACTGCATTTTTGATCAAAGGGTCCGGCAACCTGAAACATTTTCTGGCAACCTCAACTTCCCAGATTAGGAGCCCGGCTGGCTCCTTAGCCTTGCTTGCTAAATCTCAGGCCTAATATTCTGGTCCAGATCTACATTTGCAGTAGATCTTGCTCTTCCTAGCTGGTGGATGAACCACAATGTCCACATCATGCACATGATGGTGAAACTAGGACATGAAAACTAGAGTGGAATTTATGGTGAAAATGAAGTGCAGCATGATCAGGATCAATAATTATAGCCTAGATCTAGATCTATATTTAGCAATCTAGGATAGTGCATTACAACATGAATGACATTGTTTCTCCTTTCACGTTTCTGTCGGGAACCAGATACTGGGCAGATTACAAAAGCTGACTACATCCCCCCCCCCTCCCCCCCTTTTCACCATAATAATGGAGTGGGAAATCTCAAGAGGAACCATTCAGTGGTCACAGCATTAGATAGGTAGATCTAGATCTACAGGGTGAGCCACTCAAAGCGACACTGACCATCACTGGCCACTCAAATTGGATTCAGGTAGATCTCTAGCTAGATCTAGATAATCTAGATCTAGTTCTAGCCTAGATCTGATCTAGATCTAGATTCTAGATCTACATTGTTTTCAAAAAAAAAAAAGAAAATTTCCTCTGACGACTAGATCTAGATCTAGATAGATCTAGAGTCTAATATTTGGGTAACATTTTTAAAACCTTTCATACGATGTTTAAGTTTCTGATATCGTCTTTCCGATAAATGTTCAATACAGGTTCATTTAATTTGTTCATCAAAGAGGCCTAGTGCTTGATTGATAAAGCTAGTGTTGTGGAAAACTAGGACGCCATCTTTGTTTCAGTGTTGGCCAGATAGTAGAAAATGTTGCAAATCTAGATGGATATGATGGACCTAGATGGATATAGATCTATCTCAGTCGAGCTTACTGGATTGACTCTGTGAGCTCGTTTTGTTGACCACCTAGATCTAGATCTAGATCTTATAAAGTATTATGAATGCCTATTAATGCCTTTTAATTCATTCTCAGAAGTAAACATTTCCATCTGATGTCTCAAAGAAAGCCACAATAATCTTGACTTCTAAGATCGTTGGAGGAATTTCTCAGATTCTGGACAGTTGAACTGAGTCTCTTGGGTGTGCAAACCAACAGTCATTCAGGAAATTGGGTTCTTGTGCTTTAACAAGATAAATTGATAGGTTTACAACAATGAGAAAATCAGCCGAAAATCATAGCGATTGAAATCTGTGACTGCCAATAATATCTGGTGAAGATGCTTGCATACTTGAATCCTAAATGAATCGTGGCAGCTCGTCAGAGCCATGGGATGTTGCTTTGAGTAACTTAATATTATAATGTCAAATCTTTTCAATATTAGTGTATTATAATAATAATATCTGATGCATTTTAATTTTCTTTTAAATAATTGTCTCTGGGAATTGAGAAAGAAAAAATCTTTCCCCAAGATAAAAGACCATAAAACAAATGCTAGAGAGACTCATTAAGATCTAGATTCTAAATTTGACTTATCCACTGCACTGTTTACGTTCTCCTGGCAAACGGACGGTACGAAATTTGAAATCGTCACCTTCCGTCTGTAGAGTTGACATAAACATGGTTATTGTTGATGAGACGAAGATGGTGAGAAGAGCTTAAAATTATAGTCAGCCACACATATACTGTGTTTTAGTTTTGATCGTTTTGTATTCTTGGTAATTAAGTCTTTGATCTAGAATCTAGGTAGATCTATATAGAGTCTAGATCTAGATCTAGATCTAGTTTTAGATCTAGATCTAGATCTAGATCTAGTTACTGTCTAGTCTAAGGTCTGTTCCGTAGCCAAGCACCGCAAGCATTTAGTTTTAGCTTTCGTGTGCTCGCCAATCACAATACAATGCATGCCTTGGCTAGCACAACTTATGCCCTATGGAACGGAGTGCTTGGTAAGCATGAAACAGCTGTTTATGGTTGCTCAGCAATCGGCACTACCGTTCTTTAGTGGTCCCAACCTCTCGCGCAGCCCAGAGCGAAGCGTGGAAGTACAAATGCCACACATATCGATACAGCGATGATTAGGCCTATGCTTAGTCTACTTCTAAGGCTATTAGATCTAGATCTAGATCTATACTAGATCTAGATCTATGTGCTGTGAATTCTGCGCCTCTATTTTTGGCTACTCAGCCTAGATCTAGATCTAAATCTTGCGAAATCCCGTTTCTGTATTCAAATTAGGTATTAATCACTCACGCGAGATCAGAAAGGGATTCCCCTAGGTGTGGGGAAAACGGGGGCGCGGATTTCACAGCACATATACGATAGATCTAGATCTATACCAATTAATAGAACAACCCCACTGGCTTAACCTGCTGGGACACTCGACCATCGCTAACTTTAACAATAACATGCAGATCCAACAAGTGGGTGATGGTTCTTCCTAACGCTAACATAGATCTAGATCTAAATCTATGAATGAGACCCTTGACCAGTGCAAGTCCTCCGTAATGCTAACATAGGGCCTATGTGCCATTTGTACTTCTGGGTTGTGCGAGAGATCAGGGCCACTAGAGAACGGTAGTGCCCAGCGATCCTCTCGCGTGCAATTGGAATATTTACGTTCAATATAGGTTATGGACTTAGGCGATTAGGCCTACACTCAGGACAATAAAATAGCTGGAGACTAAATATATCTCATTTCTGGAATTACATTATATATAACAAGTTTTCATTTTTGGGTTTGGTAAATTTTGAGCAGAGATCAAAATTTCTGCTTACTTTCATTCAATTTTTAATGGCAAAGGAGTTTTTAAACGTGGTAAATATTTGATTTGTCAATCTGAAATAGCTAGACGTCGACATTTCTACACAAGAGGTTGACTGCAATAATAATAAATAATAATAAATACAATAACAATTTTTAAAAAAAATCAGGTTAAAAATTTTCCCTGCTGCCCCCTAAATCATGAATGCCATTGGCTGTCTTGAACTGATGGGTGCCGCCATTTTTGCTTATTAAGAAGGGTAAGTACCTCGGTGGGTCTGCATAGGAGGCAAAAAGCTTGTGAGTGCTTGACTGCAGGACACTGCTTGCTAAGCACAAAAGGCAAAAAGCTTGCATGTGCTTGGCTATGGGACAGACCTCTAGACTAGATTAAAAGGGCCTCCACACCTAGAATCTAGATCTAAATTTACATTATACTTATATAACGATGGTGTTACTCGAAAAGATAATCGGTAAAGCAAAACCCCAGTGTGGATGGCAAAGACCGAAGGTATTAATTCGAACATAGAATCTATTGTCTTGCCAAAATAGTCTGTCTGCTTGATTTTTTGGTCGGAGTGTTGCACCACCCACCCAGACAGCACAGCACCAATGACATAGGTGACTGCAGGCGGAGTGTCAGACGGTTGATAAAAAGATGAAATTTTGATCAAATTGAAAAAATATTTGCATTTTTGAAATCAGCGTATCAAAATTAATTAAGTCCACGCGCACACAGCCTGCTATAGTGCTTTTATAAAAAGATAGCACTTCAGCAGAACTTTCAAAATAAACCTGTCATCAGATCCACTGTGCCCTACTTTATCTCCACCGCAAGGCGCAATTGTCTTGTCTTTTGTCCCACTGCACATCTCACTTGAACTGGGTATCCTGTTACCCTGAACTCAGCACTGGAAATGTAGATGTGGGTGACAGGCATTGACTGGTAGTGGCGGAGGTTTCCCAAGTTAATTTAAAACTATAAAGTCCCAAATGTAGATTCTAGGTGTGTAGGCCTTTTAAAGAGTGTGTAGGCCCCGAGATCTAGAGTCCAGATACAATCAATCTTTATCTCGGCCTAAAAGTTGTGCTCGACCAAGATCTGGACTCTATTATCAAGATCTAGGCTCAAACTGTGCTTCGAATCAACACCATCTCTAGATCTAGAGTCAAATTCTAAAAAGAGACAAAACTGAGGTTGAAAAGACCTTATTGTTTTATATAGTTTTAATCTAGTCTTTGAATTTGCTTTGCTGTGTACATATATTGTGTAAATCTAGATTAAGTCTAGTCTATAGAAGATCTAGAATCAAGATTTAGAGTCTTGATGAATAGATCTAGGAGAGATCTGGATCTAGAAAACTTTCTGTGTGTGTTGCCAGAATGAAATGTAAAAATTAGAGATCTAGATTTTAGATCTAGACTAGATGTATTTATTATCATAATAAGATATTGTATGATGGCTCTCAAAATGAATTTATATTATTATTTCCTAGTCTGAAGGTTAATCCAAGAACTGCGCAGTTCCAGAGTTGAATAAAAAAAGCAGCAAGAAATTTAAAAAGGCCAAAATGAGCTGGGCTGCAGATGAATGGAAAGATGGCTTGCCTCAAAAGGCATTGATGAAGATCAATCAGATGGAATCTCAGCTAGAATGGCTCAAGAAGACTAGCGATCAAAAACAGTTTCAGCTTGAAAGTTTGGAACAAGTAGGTATCCTAAAGATTTTCCAATCTTACTGATTATTATAATCTTATACAGTTGAATCTGCCATCAAACAGGGCTAGAAAGGACTCCTTCATTATATATATATATGTCATACAGATCTCAATCTACATTCACATGATTCTGATGTTATTTGTTTTGCTAATTGGAAATGCAGCCTCTACAGGTTGGGTGTCATGGCTGAGTGAGCAGGCATCTGCCTCTCATAAAAATTTTGCAGGTCGAGTCTTACTATGTGATGGGAAAGACTAGAACTCTTTTTTTCAGTAACTCACCAGTTCCCCAGCTTCTTGGGTTTAGTAGGAAGTCTGGCATCCAGCTTTTGCAGCCAGTAGTGAGATTTTATTTTGTGGGATCCTTATGCATGCTGTTATTATTGTTTCAGAGTCCTGGCCTTAACAGTTAAAAATCAGATGAAACATGGGTGGAGATGCAGCCAAATTCTAAAAAATTAAAAATGACTACCAAAAATTTCAGTTCACCAAACTGGACTGCATTTAATTCTGTTATCTAAGATAATCCAACCCTTATGGCAGAAAGGTTACTTTACATACAAAAAAGTCCCCAAAACTGCAGCCTCCACTTCAGTCCCCAACCTCAAAAATTAGTGGGATCTTTGATGGTCAAGATTCTGTCACTGAGCAAGGATTTAGGATAATCAGTTAAAAGATTTGACTGCTGTCTGTAAGGAAAAGGTGAGAGCCTGAGATGATTGCATACGTTTACTGTCTTGGGGATGATAAGGCACAAGATCTGCCTTAGTATCAATATTGTCAGATGCAAACAGGTACATTTTAATTCTAGGTATTTTAAGCAAAATCACATGACCTAGTGAACATCGCTCACGTGTGGCTTTGTTTATATGATGTGACAGGTCTGAAAGCTCATCATTCGTCCAGATTTGTCTGCCATGCGCAGAGCAAGTAAACAAAGCAACGCATGAGCGATGTTCCCTAGGTCATGTGATTTTGTTTAAAATACCTAATTATACATTGCTATTGTAGACTTTTGTTTTTATAGATCTGCTCGGAATAGGGAATGTCGAAAAATTGGAAAATTTTGTGCTCAAGCACCACTTGCGCGCCATTATTATGTGCTAGCGTAATATTTTTTTTTTTTTTTTTAGTACAACGATGTTTTCTTTGACAATTTAATTTCGTTTCGTAAATGCCTGGTTAAAAAAAAAATGTATCGTTTATACACCAACATTCTATTTTTTAAACGACATTTTTGCCTCTTTCTTTCTATCTTATTTGTTCTGATTAATATGTTATTAATTAGATTATTCAAATCCAATCCCGTATTTAAAGTAAAGAAAACGGTGAACATGATTAAAAGCAGAATTAGTTATTACTTGCTCCTTATCTTTTCAACCCCCCCCCCCCCCAAACCACTCCCGCGACCACATTCATTGCCCGTATTCACACGCATACAGACAAATACGCACACACATATTTTCATTCATTCATTCGTTCATTCTTTTATTCATTTGCATTTATATCTACTTATTTTGAAGTTTAAGGCCTTGATGACAAGTGATGAAAGGTCCCACTATCAGTCCACCTGTCTGTGTTTCATCTTCTACAGTTTGGTATGGGGCAGGTGCAGGGCAGTGGCCACTCCAAGCCCTCCTCCACCGGAGACCACCCCTCCAGTAGCCTGCAAGAAGAGAAGACTGGCCAATGGTCAAGACTAGCCAATCACACTACAGCCCTTACGGACAGTCACATTGTGCTCCATTTAAAGTGCATTTCTGTATAGTTATCAACGCCGTGCACAGCTTGATACATGTATCTATTTTTGGTATGGGTACCCAGGTCCACATTAATTATTAAGCCCGTGACCGGCATCTTTTATTGCATTGTTTATTCGTTTAACTCAATACGGTCGACCCCTCAGTTAAAATTCTAAGTTGCTCATCATGAAAGCCAGGAAAATAAAATTGACAGTTCGTGTATATCTACTTTATCTATCCATGTGTCTAAACGTACGGCATCTACAATCTTTAGGTAAGGTCTATTAGGTAGGAGTGAGTGTGTGATTGAGGAGGGAAAGGAGGGGTGGGGGGGGGATCATGAGAGTGATTAAAAAAAGAAAAAGATTTGTCTTTTTAAACTTCAAATTCAGATTCAGCAAGGTCAAAATAATAAATAAACACTACAATGTATGCAGTAGGCCCTAGTTTTGACCCTACACATGACCTTTGGTCGGGATTTTAACTCAGCAAGGTACAAATGCAAACAGATTACAGAACAGAGAGATGCAAACAAGCAAGTGAATAGACTAACAACAACAACAATAGCAACAACAACAACAACAACAACAACAAAATATTTTGAGTTAAGTGTCGAATCATGAAAAAAGAACCACCAACAAACCCAACAATAAAATCAAAACAAAATCAGCAAAATAGTGTCGCACTCTCCAGAATTATTTAATCGGCTGGTCCTCATGAGCCATGATACGACTATATGTATACACGTATTCGGATACCGGTAGTTGTATCGACTGTACCAGCAGTAACGATAAACATCTTCAGAGGCGTTTCCCTTTCCCCTCCCATTCGCATCTCAGTTTGACTAGCCTCCCTCCTCTCTCCCACACCCATAGCCTCTCCCCCCCTCCCAACTCCCCTTCCAATTCCCCCTCCCCCCCCCCCTGCCTCCCCCAACCACCAAACCAACTCCATTTTATAATATATAGGAGATGCCACACGCTGAAATCAAGCTCTTGTCAAATTTCGAGCACATGAAGTTATTGGTATCACTGTGAAGATCATTTCTGTTTGTGAAAAAAAAAAAAAAATGTTCTACCTGAGGTAGAAGTTGATATAGGTGATACTGGCAATTAAACGCGACGGGATGACCTGTTATGTTGCAGCTGAATTTAATAAGAAAATGACCGATCACTTTTTTTTCCCTTACTAATCCTTATGAGGCCATGCCACTAAATTACAAATTTGGGCATTCGCTCAGTCTATTTCAGGAAATTTATCTCTGGAATGCAAATTCGGATTGATATGGAAGGATTCAGTGAAGGGATTTTTTTTTCAAAATTCGTTCAATGTTGGAAAACAGTTTAGATTTCTCCAGTGGCCTCAGTTTGACCAGCGCCTGATGTTATGGTGTTGAGTCTCATGTCTCCTTCTCTCTCTCCATCTCAATGAATCCTTTCTATTCTCCAAATTAAATACAAACCATGCCTGACAATGATAATGGAGTGTATCGGCTGTCCGAGGACATTGACCTACTTCTCTACCAACGGTGATCTGTAATTTGTTTGTGGTCTACAGCAGCAAAAAATTTGTTATAATATTGTTATTGAGAATGGCTTTTACTTTTGTATTATTATGTAATAATAAGAACAGCAAACACAAAGGATTAAAAAAAAAAAAAAACTGCACAAACTCTTTTCGTTATTTACAGTACTTCTTTTGTTTTTGTCTGTGTTTGGCCTTACCTGTGAATTTAATTCGATGTTCCTACGTCTATACTGGCCTTTTCATTTCTAACCTTTTCCATTTGGTTTATTTTCTGTCAGACTTTCAAAATTCTATGCCCACACTAATATTATTTCTGTTTGTCTTGTTTGAAACGTCCAATTTCCATGTTAATACATGTACCTCTACATCAGCTTGTTCAGTTATTGCGTTTTCTTGTTCTTAAACAGGGTAAAATTTGCATTTCTTACAATAATAGATATGCCAGTCAAACACATACAAATATACTAAAAAGGCTTACTGAGGGCTGGCATTATTTTGGTATACATAATACGAAATATAATGCTGAAACTTTAAGTAGGCCTACAGAGTAAAGACTTGCATTCTCTGATAAATGTGCAAATCAAATTCTTTTTTTTTTTTTAAATTTACCTATTGTTTATTAATCGTTATTTTGAACTCCATGAATATAGGCTACAGTACATTGCATAGGCTGCAGTCTTATGTTAGATTTCTTGAGGCTAAACCTCCAGAATATGGTACAACACGACTCTAGCACTTCAGGTCTACTTGAAAGTTGAAGTTCGTCAACCAACGGTTCCAGTAGTCACATTAACATAACCACTTATCGACAATAATGGCAAAACAAACAATATGAAGAGAGGA
>JBCAUA010431765.1:0-17774 GCA_038406235.1 Peronia verruculata | reverse complement strand
TGAAGTTTGGTTGAAATCCGGCGGAGGAGATAGATTTTGAAATCCGTCAATTTAGGGACGCCAAAATCCAAGATGGCTGCGCTGCCATGGCAACCGTATGAAAAAGTCAACTTTTTTTTTACTGTTTTCCTCTAATTTGAACATGCTGAATACGGTGGAAAAGGTTAAAATAACCTAACTCTAGTAATAAAACAAATCACCTCCAGGATGCGCCCCCGCCCTTAAAAGTACTGCCTTTTCTGAGTGTAATTAGTGTAAAAATGGTATCAAAAAGTTGCAAAGTCAATTCTAACGTGTTTGACCACTGGTCATTCACAGGTAGACCTAGTGTATTGTGAATCAGGATTTGGCTCCACCTGGCTGCTAAATGAGGACGTAGATCATCGTAGATTATCGCAATTTGATTATAATATATATAGGCAAAGGGTGCAAAAAGCACTTGAATATCACCTCTCTTAGAAATACGACGAGTTCCAGTGCCAGGAATAGACACTGGATGACCATTATGATGAGAAGAAAAAACTGCTGATCATGCACATTATCAATGTAAGTGTTCTAAAATTACTTTCCTCGTCCCATAAATAGCCCAATTTTGCTTTCTTTCTGCTATTAATAGCTCAGTTGTTGACTATATGTCATAGTAAAGGTCAAAACACTCTTGTTTGCACTCGCAAATGATATGTGGGACACACAGAGGCCTTCAAGATCCTGAAAGTGGCTCTTATAATGATGGGGGGTAGGGAGCAAAATTTGAAAACAAATATGTCCAGTACAGTCCAAAGAGCCAAAAAATGGCAACAAGAGTCCCAGAAGTCATGAAAAGAGGGCTAGTATGTAAAAAAAAAGGGCTGTTCTGAGGTTGAAAGCCGAACAGAAAACTTTTCATGTTTAGACGCATTTTTTTCAAAACCTGGTTTTTAGACAGACTTTTTTTTCTATCTTCTTTTTTTGTTTCGATGCCGATACAAACTTAATTTTGTATTCATCACTGTCACCACAAAACCCAAAAAGTTAGGTATGCGCGTTAAATTCAGTGGGGTAAATTTTTGAGAAAATTGGGTTTTTAGTTTGAAAAAATGGTGAAATTTGAATTTTTGCTATTTGGCATTTTCAAAAATTTATATCAAATTTAGTATTGCATGGAATGTAGCAAAATATGTGATGTTATATCAAACAATATGTTCCCCAAGTTTTATCAAGTTTCATTGAAATTTGGCGGAGGAGACAGATTTTAAAATCAGTCAATTTAAGGATGCCAAAATCCAAGATGGCGGCGCTGTCACGGCAACCGTACGGAAAAGTCAATTTTTTACCATTATTTTCCTCTAATTTGAACATGCCGAATACGGTGGAAAAGGTTAAAATAGCATAACTCTAATAATAAAAAAATCCTCCCCAAGGTCTGCGACTGACCTAGGTCTACATTTTGAATCTAGGCTAGTACTGGTTGCCAGATCTAGTAGTAGTAGTAGGCCCAAGAGTTGTGTATAGACCTGTGTTGGCCACCACATTAACTATTTGGGTGCACTTCCTCCAATTCTTCCACCAAGACTGACAAGACCTAGCTATGACATTACTACACACCACAACAAAGCTGCTGGTGAACGGGATTCCCCCCTGCAACAAGCTGATGGGGCAGGCAAGGCAAAAACACACACAGTGTGCGAACCTCCAGTTTTGCACACCAATCAAGAGCCTGCCTGCATTGAACAGGCTGCTGTTTTTAAGAAGTGCGTGCAGGGCCTTACCCATTAAAACCTGAATCGTTCACAAATATAAAAGTCTTGGATACAGTAATCACTTACAATTCATGTGCCACAGAAAACTACAGATTCTCTGCACTCTATTTTTGTTTCCATTAATGCTATATCACTTTAAACTTTTCTGTTGCTTGGCAAGAAAATTCTAACTGTCAAGCATACACACAGAATGGGAAAATGACTTGGATGTCAAATTTTTCATTTAATTGGCTAACTGGTGCCAGTGGAAAGGGTTAAGAATATATTTCACAGCTTTGAAAATTAAAATCTACGACTCTACAATCAGTATAACTCTGTTCAACATCTAACTGATTTCAAAATCGTTGCACAACATATACATTGTATTTTACTGGATCGTGTTTCTACATCAGAAAGAAACAAACTGACCACTGACAAAGGTATGGATAACTTACCTGTGTCACCATCATCCGGTTGTTTTGTCACATGAGCTCTCTGTAACTTGCGACAGGCCAGCAACACTACCACTGTAGCCACAATAATCAACACACTCAAGAGTCCAATGAGAGCAAATGCTAAAGTTTTCCAGTATTCTTTGTCCTCTTTCTCAACTGTAGTAGGACCATTAGTTTCATCGCTGTCAGGTCTCCCTTTTGATCTGAGTCTGTCAGGCTTCTTTGATGTATGCTCTCTGCCATAAAAGTATGGATCTTGTCCTTCATTATCCTTGCGGAAATCTTCCAGATTGAATGGGCCACATTTCACATCTCGGAAAGAAGAACATGGTCTTTTGATGATCTTGTTCATGGGACAGGAGGAGCATCTCATGCATTGGCCCTTTCTCCTGCTGAAGTAAAAGTCATTCCTACAGGTGATGTGATTGAACTCAGAGGTCCGGCAGGGTGTAAAGTAGGAAATCATCACAATGCCAACATAGACATAAAATGAGGACTGCAGCAACATGATGAGAATCACAGTTGATTTCCTTCACATGATAGTGGCAGAATCTCTATCTTGATGAGCACTTGTGTAAACTGGAAAAGAACAATGGGGGAATGAAATTAAATAATTTACCAAAAACACAACTCCCTTCTTTCAATAATGCTTTCATCAATGTTACATAAATCATTGCTCTACTACAGTTCTCAATTGCACCAAAAAAAAACTGGACTGGGTGCAAAAAGCTTTGACTGGACCATATATATTAGGGGTATATATAAATTTCACAATAGTGTTTATATAAGGGCTTGTTGTATAAGTTAATCATGATGTGATAAGATCAAGATTACTAATTCACCAGATTCTTTTTGCTGTGCATGGTATATGAGATTCTCCGACCATACATAACAATTTACTATTAACAACTGATCACTTTTGTTTGGACACATGGTGCTCCAGTAGCAACTAAAACTGAAGATTTTAACTTTATAAGATTGGAGAAAAAGATCTAGATGGCATCCCATAGGTATTTCATATTTGAAGACAACAAGATGCAGCATGCCATCTGTACAAGATGCAAAGGCAAAAAAACAAATAATTTTTTTTGACTAGTGAAACTCATGACATCACAAATGGATTACAATAATAACACGTTAATTATCCAAAAATTGTGTAAGTAACTTCAGAGGCTGCATTTCATGTAACAATATTACCAAACTACCTGAGATGGCAATTTAATAGCTTCCTATATATACACAGTTTATAGTTGTAATTATGGATAGGAAGCCATTACATTGCCTGATTGGGGAACTTGGTCTCGGACACTATGATCCTGGATCTGGATTTAGGGTTTGATCCCTTCTGGCGTGCCCTGATACCCAGCTATTGCATTTGTTATGCGTAGTGCATGTCAGACTTGCTTCTTGCACTTTGAGGTAGCATTCGCCCTTTGGCCATACTGTGACATCCGTCATCCGCTTGCCAAGTGCCATCTTACTTTGGAATGAGTGACCCTTGACTGAGTGTCGCTTCCTGCTATAGTGGTGGCGCTGCGCTTCATAGTGCAAAACCCTCCCCAAGGGTGCTGGTCCTATCAGACTCACTGTCCAGTCTACAGGCAATAAGACACTGCCAAGAGTGCAGCAGACCAGACAGGACATACGGGAGGAGATCCTCCATGCCTGTACATGTCTGGAGGCCTCCCAGTGTCGAGTGACAATGATATGGATCCCAGCCCATGTGGGGATCAAGTGAATGACTCAGCCGACCGAGGCTATGATCCCCGATGTATGCAGGATTTTATTTTCAGACTTTTTGTAGTCAAAAACGAAATGCCTTCGAATGGAAGAAAATCAGTGGGAAAAAATGGCGGCGTCCAGGCCGCGGAGGTTGTTTGCCTCAAAAACCTTACATTGGACTGTTTTTATTCAGTGTATTCAGTATTGGAATCAGCAATGTATAGGAATAAACCAGTAGATGCAGAAAAACTGTTTTGGTGAGTGAAATAGCAGTGTATGTCTCATGTGCGAATTATATTCTGTATTCTTAGACTTTTTTGTTTACTGCTGACGGCCATGTTGTTTTTGTTGCTATGGTGATGTAATCGTTTATGGAATTGAAAAAATAACCATATTCAGTCTCTCTACTAACCTTATCCTACTTTTATGTGGATAGATCTTTCACCTTTGTCGATAAGGATTGCTGAAATGGTATTTTGAAAAATGTAAAAAATCATACGGTTTATGGGAATTTCCTGGTTTTTATATAGTGGTATATGGGAATAGCAATGGCAGAAGCACTATGGGTTGAGAGGGTTAAAGGGGAGGGTCGGGTCCTGAGAGTGATTTTCTAAAGTACTCAATTTAGGCTTCCTTGGGCATCATATTTCAGTTCAGCATGTCCAAATTAGAGGAGGGAAAGTGTCAAAAAATAATTTGGATGGTTGGTTGCCATGGAACACTGCCATATTGGTTTTCTAGCCCCCAAAATTGCTAGGTTTCAGAAGTGTAAGGCTTTGGTGTTTTTCCATGAAATCGCTTCAAATTTTGCACACCTGTAATATTCCCTGACCTCCATAGTGCTAAGTATCAGCTTTTTTAAATTTATCATACTTTTTCTTCTACAAATTTTAAAAATTTGTACCCTGCAAGTTTTTCTGGCATTTCAATAACATTTTCTCAAAAAGTAAATAAAATATTGCAAATCCGGTACTTATTATTATTATGTACATATGCAGAAAGACTCATGCCAAATTTCAAGTAAATCTGTTGGTAAATTAAAAAGCCTTAGGGAAAAGCAGGTTTCAAGATAATCGCATCCAAAGTTTTGATAAGGTTTTTCAACCAGTTCCTTGTTACGTAATGTGTTTCTTTTGCCTCAGAACCTTCCAGCTTGATAGACTAGACCTCTCTCTTCAGCCTCCTTCTCTTGCCTGGCTTTTCCTCCTGAGAAATACTTTCTAACTTAGTGTAAAGGCCTCATAGCTTCTGTTGAAATTGACAGTCAGAAGCAAATTCGAGTGACATTTTAGGCACCCCCTTTGTGGAAAAGCTCAGTTTATACATGAAGTAGGATAGTTTTGACCATATAAATGGTGCAACTAGAAATAAAATGGTTAAGCTTGAAAAAAAAAAAAATAATAATAATCGGAAATTCTGTATTATCAGCCAAAATCTCGATTTCAGGACTCACCCCTCCCCTTAAGGCAGTAGAACAAAAGCAAGAGATGGGTCATGGCCACGTATTATGGTTCAAGTCACTCCCTATTCATGATTTCCAGCTTTTTCATTAGAGAGGCAAGATCTCTTGGTCTGTCAGCAATCCCGATTTTTTTCCAATTATGTTTTGCCTTTGTCCACTGGCATAAAAGAATTTCTTATGGGTTAAATGTCAAATTTTGCTTGCAACTTTGGAAAAAAAAAAAAAAAATCTGATTTGATTTACATCTAGCAAGATGATCTCTTTCAGTTTATCCTTCTATCATGTGGGACTCAGTATTTGATTAACAAACTGTACAGGACATTTGATAAAAATTTTGATGTCCACTTTTTTTTTTTTTTTTTCTAAGGGTGAAAGATGATTCTGACAGAAAGAAAAAAAACAATAAAATGAGCTGAAAGCATACACTGCCCTGTCCTTCAAAATCTATCACCTCCATTACTATCACAATAAATCATTCCACACTGGCATGTAATATGTAACATCTAATATTCTTTTTTAAAATGACAGAAAGTAATTTGAGTTTTCTTGAATAGGCTAGTAGTTCTTTTTAAAAGAATTTTTGAAAATGTCAAATATTAAAAATGTACAAAATTGGAATTTTTATTTATTAAAAAAACTTTTTCTCAGAAAGTAAAACAGATACAATGTTGAGCTTCTGTCATTTTGTTTATTATGTCAAGATAGTACGATGAAAATATGGTGATAAATTTTGGAAGTGATAGAAAAACCAGTTTCAAGAAAACATATAAAACAAAACCAAAAAAAAAAAAAAAAGAAATCTACTTACAGAACACACTGAAAAAGCTTCAATGTGCACAAACTACAATTCGGCAGACAATATCAAAGTAATCATAGGCCATGAAATATGAACCCCTCTCTCGCTATTGTCTCCTGGAGTGCTTGTTCATCAATGTCAGATATGGCCTTGACGCCTATGTTTGCGATTTGATAAGCTACTATACTTCTATACAGATATTTCGTAATTCTTACATTTTACTGAACTGAGTGAAAAGGTCCCCAATCAATGTCCACTGATTTTTTCTAACAATAGAGATCCTCACAAAACAAATAACTGAATTCAGCAATTGCTGTTGGAGAAGAATAAACAAGTTGGCAATACCATCCTTTCCCATAATTTGGTGGGGATTTTTGCTGAATTTTGACGATCCCCCAATCTATAAAAAAATCTGCAAACAAATAATGTTCTAGTCATGGGAACTTCTGGACTTATATTCTGGTACAGAAATGATTACTCTCGCATAAAATATTAAAAACAAATATTGATATTTTCACCTGAAACTGGCCAATTGAAGCGGTACAGGGAGAAATATTGAAAATAAGTGTAATTTGTTAAGACACTACAACCTTGTGAGCAGAAAAGGAATAAAAGAAATGAGATGGATTATATTGTACAGAATCTCAGTTATAAGTTACTCATTCACAGAGATCTCCAGTATCTAAAGCTAAAACTGCTGTGATAAAGAAAAAGAAAAAAGAGACAACCCATTTGACATCTTTTGATGTTGGTACCTAGCAGAAAGTCTTAAGGGATGGCCAAATGAGAAGATAACATTCCACACAAAGTAAATGTAAATATTCTCACGAAACAGAAACAAACAAACAAGACAAAACAAAATAAAACACAACAAAAAATATGAAACAAAAAAAAAAAAAAAAAGAAAAAAAAAAAAACCAACAAAATAAAAACAAAAAAAGCATGAATGATATTAACAACATAGCAATTACAGTCTTGCAAAAACAAAGAGCTATCGTTATAATGGTGTATGTGTAGTAAAGGAGTTACTGGAAGAGCTTCCACTCAGACTGAGCATGCTGCCTCGTATGCTGATATCATCCTCGGCCGGTTCCAAGGATGCTTGTGAAACTTCACTTGCTTTCAGGCCCATTGCTGTGGTCTCGATATCAAATGTTTCCAATTCTTTCATCTGTCGCAGTTGAAGTTCATTTCTCTTGTCCTCCTCATCTTTGTCAAAATTTGAGCGTTCCTCTTCCATCTACAACAAATTATAAAAAAAAAAAATAAGTGATAAAACTGATGGATCAAGAGGTTCTAAATAATTTTCAACATCTTTCATTTGCGTACATTTCTGTTTTTTCTTTTGATATACAGTGCGTGCCACATATATCGACATCTCTTATAAAGACATTTCTCTTTTATCGACATGATTTACTAAGTCCGGATTATTTTCCTCTTTATTGTAAGTAAATTAGATCCCTCTAAACTGACATCCTCTCCTTTTGATTTCTCCTATATCGACATGTCAATCAAACTCGCTAAGCCATGCAGGCCTTATTTTTGTGCACAAGACATTGTCTCATCCCCCACTCGCTTGCTTAAACTAGAATTTAGAAGAGGCGAGCCGCATGCATTTTGTGTGAGTGTGTGAGACGCTGGGTGGTCAGGGAAGGAGAGGTGTTGTGGCCACAATAGACTTACACAAAACCACATGACCTGGTGGCGCCGCTGGGAGGGAAACAAAGATGCTTGTGTCTAGTTTGAATGACTGGTACTGTCGCGCACGTGCGCGTGTGTGCGTGTCTGTGTGTGTGTAGATCAATATGTGACGCATTTGGAGGTGATTTTTTTAAAAAAATTTATTGCAGATAGGTTATTTTAACTTTTAGGTGCTGAATTACATACAGTTTAAAGCACTAAAACAGCTCAAAGAGAAGAGTGAAAGCTTGTGGATATTTCTGTTTAGTGTTTAATAGATAAAATCTCTTTGAACTTAGCAAACAACTGAATGGGAAAATCCCATTAATTTTGAAAGCTTCCTACAAATGAAAAAAAAGTTAACTCTTGGATGAAGGACAAAACAGTAAGAGAGAGAGAAACATCAACTGATAATTAAAGCATAGGACACCCCATCCAATAATAGTTTATTCACGTGTAACTCATTTCCGAGTGTGATCTATCATACTATGCACAAAGTAAGAGGTAGTTTCAAGTGCTTCAACATGTTAGTAAAACAATATGAAATATTTAGTACATAAAGTAACTAAATATGGTGTTAAAAATGTTTGTGTCATAAATGGTTAGTGGTATAAAACAGAATTCACTAACATTACCACTTTGTAAATTCTTAAACACATGATCTTTTTCACTTGTGTTCAGTATCATGGCACCCGTGCGCAGTTTTTAATTACATTTACATATATTCTTTATAACAGTGATAGATAACAGTTGCTAGTCAGTGTCTAACTTGCTGGGTGGGTCAAGTGGTCGGGGGAAACTGCGTTATTATTCAATATGGTATAAACAAAGAGACTACATCTATTTGATATTCGTTGATCATTGTTTCTTTTGATTGTAGTTTCGGAGCACTTGAGAAAACTTGAGAGGGCCATGTGGCTTTTGATTTCTGTTCTTCTCTTATGTTCAATGGGATTTCATCTTTAGGCATGGAATTTCTCACTTTTCTACTAGGTAAAGTATCCATTACCTTGTGAAGGAGTGTCGACTGAGATGCGCATTTTTATTATAGCGATATTTTCAAACTGGGGTGATAAACCCCAAATTCAAGTGATATCAGCGTAACGAGGAGCCCTATCTACAAACGCCCGACTATCCTGCAACCGACAACTCACACGCACAGTTACTGTGCATTCTGGAAAGGCATGACGTCACGCCTGGTTTATGGTCATTTACGGAAAGCCAGAGCCGCCCGAACGATCCCATCTCTTTAATTGTTAAAATCTCAAATTTAAGAAGCCATCGGCTTTTAATTTGTATGTCAGTGGGTTTACAATAGCTGTAATATTTCATCTGAGGCAAAAACACAATGAAACTTGACACAATGAATTGATATTGCACTACCCTTTAAAGTGTGTGGCAAAGCATGCGCACCTCGATGTTGATATTTTGGTTGAGTAAATTGAATGCTATTGAAAGAAAACATGTTTTTTAACCTGTCATACTATCATGAACCTGTCATACTATCAAACGTACAATTCAGATCAAGCAGCCTCATGAGTTTATTACTCAATCATTATTGCATATTTAGAATAATGTCAAAGATAATAAGCTTTTTTTAGGTTTATGTTTATAGAAACACAGATTCATATGCAACAATATTATGTGCCAAATTGCAGATGGATCCATTCAGCAGTTTTTGAGTCCATAAGCCTACTGTGGGTTTTTTTGGAATTTTATTATACAGATGAGGTTTTTATTTTTGGTCTATTTGCCCTTTTCATTTTCCACCAAGTTTGAGGCAACACCAACCTATTATGATGAAAACTATGAACAAAACAAAAACACCAAGAAACAGTACAGAATGAAGACAGAAAGAAGAAGTAAAATGAAGGCTCTGGTATGAGAAATAAAATAACTATGACATTCCAAAATCAGCATCTGGGTTAGAAATTCTGGCAAAAATCACACACTGTGCCAATTTCAGGTAGTGACAAAATCTTTCTGTCATGCACTAGGGCTATGAAATTTGCTGGAGTTGCAGAAATAGACACAAGTACAGTATCTATATTTTTTCAGGATGCTGACTCAATTAGTTTTATGTCAGTTAGTTGCTGAGTGAGGGTTCGGAAGCTAAAAACGCTGAAAAAAAAATAAATTCTGCTCCACAATTTTTTTGCACACATCACATAATGTAAATTGATTGTAAATGACATTTTTAAAAACTTGCAAAGATTTTTAACTGAAAATTATGGTTTGTTTTGAGATCTTAGAGTCTAGATCTAGAGATCTATGTGATTGTTTCATGCCAGTCATTGGAGGCACACTATTTTCAAATCGCTCGTGCTCCGGAGCACTAGCACTAAGTTTTGTAAAGGGGTGGTTCTAAATAGAAAAATGGCTGTAGATTGCGATGGGCAACATAATAAGCGAAAAGAATCGCTAAAAATGGTACTTTTTGGGCCTTGAAGACAAAAATTCTCTATTTTTTAGAGGAAAATATGTCGTATCCTAACAAAATTGCAACACAACAAAAGTCAACATCTCCCTCCTCATTTCACACCATTTGTGGATGTGTGCAGTCTAACGTTATCATGCATGAAGGAAATTAGTAAACTCAGTACCCAAGTACCCAAATTCCCAATTTTTTTCTGCTTTTCAGTCGCATCGTGAACACCGCAACATGCCTTCTTTAAAAAAATCAGGAAAACATACCAGTATCTTATATCAGTATAAATTTTACACCACTGGAAAGAAGAAATGTTCAGCTTTCTTTTGATACTACATTCATCCCCATATATTACTTTATTCAACTTTTAGTGCAGGGTGAACAGACACATTTTTATAAAATTCCAGTCAATTCGTGTGCCAGGCAGCGGGTTTCTTATACCTACTTTTATGTTGGAGAAAAAAAAAGGACAAATGAGTTTTGTTTTTTCAACTCAACCACTGCATAAAATAATACAACCTACTTCAGCAATGGCAAAGTGCATTTAAGTCGTTGCAATACCAAGTGTCATGCATCAATGGTTGCAGGAAAAGCTAATGCATCTGCCACAAAAAGAATTTTCATGATATTTTTTATCAACGGCCCGTACTGAAGTGGAAACGCGATTTTTCGGTTTACCAGCTGCCCCCAAGTCGCACAGGTCTGAGATCATATTTGACCTATATTTGGTGCATTATTTCCTAGACTTCTTCTGGAAAAGTAAAATGAATAAATATATAATAAATAAATATATAAAAATAAAAGGAAAAATGCCATTTGAAAAATATATAATTTTCTGCTCCATGTAGGCTAGAATATATAATATATAAGTCTTCAAAGACCTGCTTCAGCAGAAGCCTTTTGAGAGAAAATATTTCATCAAATGAATAACTTGTACTGAAGTGGTACTGCTGGTGCTACTGACAGTAGTACTTAACTCAACTTCATACAAAACATGTTGTGTACTGCTATTGAAAGAAACAAAACTAAAGAATGAAGAATTAAATCTTTTAATATTTTTTTCTAAAAAGATCTATAGGGTAGATTACATCTAAATCTAGATCTATCAACTCTGTGTGTGTGTGTGTGCGCGCGCGCGCGCCGGTCATAAAAATAAGGTTCTGGGACTAAGATATTAAAAATGGGGTTTTCCTATTTTTACACTTTGAACTGTTCTCATACCAGAAAAATAAGGAATAGGGCCAGAAACACATGCTTTATGTCCCAAAACAGCACTAACATCACCCCACTAAATAACTGTAGAGAGAGATTATGAAAATTCAGTTGCTATTTTCTCAATAACTATGATTTCTTTACTTTTTTCCCTAAGGCTCTTTTATTTCTCAACCAGTTGCCTTCAAATCTGAAATACACATTCTCCATAGCATGTGTTTTGATAAAATGCATCGCTTTTTCTCAATTTCTTTCCGTTTCTGAAGTAATATTGGATATTTGGTGGAAATTTGCAAAATATTTACAACCATCCTTATACATATTTAAAAAATGTATACATAATATTCTATGACATATAAACAAAAAACAAATGCATTTTGTCCTTTAGAGAGGATCATATTATTCATGTGCAAAATTTCACACAATTCCATTCAATACTCTAGGAGCCTTAGGCTTTTGAAAATAGCTAATTTTCAAAATGCAATATGGCGGCGCTGTCATGGCAACAAGATGCAAAACAAACATTTTTTTCCACACTTTTCTTCTGATTTGGACATGCTGAATCTGAATATGAAGCTTTAAAAATCCTTAGTCCAAGCATTCGAAAATCACTCTCAGCCCCCCCCCCCCCCCCCTTAATGGAATAAAATGATACAGTGACTTTATTTTTGACCTTTCACGACTCAGTGAGGTACAGTATTGGTATTGCTCTTTTACAGTGCTGAAATGTTTATGGCTGACTGTTTATGAGCTACTATATGAACTGTTGGATGTGTGGGGGGTGGGGAGAGGAGGAGAAGATAGAAAGGGGGGGGGGTATGATTAGTGTGGGCTTACATATAGTAGTACCAGTACTGAGATAACCACCCCACTGGAGGTTGAAAGGCGTAAGATTTAAGAAAACCATAATCATAACTAGCAGCCCATAGAAGCTTTTCTTTTGCTTCCTGAAAACCCAACCTTATAAACAAATTAGTGGTTACCAGTAGCCTATATAAGCTCTTCCAATTTTCATATTGGAGGACGTAAGGAAACTGACTTCACATTCACTTCATCTCACAACATTATTTAGAAGTTAGACAGAATCAATTTATATGATATAAAATGTTCAAAGGGATGGGGTTCTCACATTCCTTGGCATTGGAAAGAAGAAACAGCGTTTATTTACATTTGCTTATTTGTTAAATTGGCCATGTTTATTTGGGCTTTTGTTTTGATCTGTTTATTATTTTTTCTGCATGGCTTTGAACCTGCCTTATTTTTACAAACTGTTTGTGACGTGAAAAAAATAGTTTAACTCTAATAAATGTTCGGAGCTCTTACTTTCGTCAGACTCTGATGAGCAAATATTCAGATGACAATTGATCTCTTATACTTCTTTGATAATTAGAGAAATCCCATCCATGCCTCTGTGTCTGTGCACAAAACATACAAATTACAAACTATCCATTTCACTGCTTTCACACTTACAATTTTTTTCTGAAGGTTACCTTCAGTTATTTTTAGCTTTAAAAAAAAAAAAAAATGACTCACCTGACATGGAAACAAATACACAGCAAATGAGCTACCTGTGGATATATAGTGTTATTCCAGGTTTATTATCTCAGCATGTCCCAATATTCACAAACTGGTTGAATTATGAAAAAAACAATGTTGAGAGGGTAAGTAGAAAATTAATGGCTTTACAAGCTTTATAAGCCATATATTTGTAAGAAATAACAATGAGATCCTGTTTGCAGGTTGCCTATGAGACAATAACTCTGACAAATCATGCTTTTGACATCATCCTACTGACTCTGAATGACAAACTGGAGGTCACTGAGGCAATCATTGATGCTACAAACTCAGAAACAGCCAAAGACCTTGAAGATATTTTAGACATTGCCATTATCATCTTTGAAATTCTAAGGAGTATGTATGAAGATATAGATTACACTTTGCTTCTCTTATATTTCTCTCTCACTTCCTTTTTAATTTTTACCCTAGTTTCTTCTATTGAAAACTCTTGGTCGTCTTTGCTCTAGACAAGTGTGGAAAAAAGGTTCTATTTCATTTAGATCAGCTGATGTATATGAAAAAAAAAAAAAATTGTATGATTTAAAAAAAAAAAAAAATTTTAAATTATAATCTAATTACTGATTATGAGCACAAGCCATACATGCACAGGCTGTATGGTCGTAGATGAAATGTGCAAATGAATAAAATTTGCAGAAAAATCAACTGAGCATTTTTTTCACAGTATCTTTGTATTGGAAACAGCCTTCCCATGAAAAAAGTTACCAGATCTGAGGCAACTCAGACAGCTATAGGGTATTGTTCTGACAACGAAACAGTCACATGAACAGTTCCATTTATATTGAGGCACTACAATTTGCATTATTCTTTTGCTTTGGTGTTGTGTATACAGTGGTCTCTGTCTAAGAACCCTCTGTCTAAGAGTCCTATCAGCCTAAGAACCCGTCTCTGCTGCAAAACGGAATTTTTTCTCTATAATTTACCCCTGTAAGAACCTGCTACCATTAAAAAATCCATCTAAGAGCCTGGTCGGGCCAAGACATGCAAGTACTTATGGTGTAATTTCACATCACTTGAGAGAAACGCACAGAGCGTTCAGTAAAATGGGGACGGGGATGGAGGGTACAGATTGAGGTAAAAAAAGGAGTGGAAGTGATTTTGTATAGACCAACCCATAAACATTTCTTTGATTTGTGGAACAGTGCTTGTGATTGGCACTGTGGATAAGGAGGAATAATCCAGTAACTGACTGGTCAGTTGTTTTGCTACTTCGATCAATCTGTAAACACTTGAGTCATTCATGTGATTATTCACAAGGTAGCATAGCAGTATCATGTTTTCACCAATGATACCATTGTGTGGAAACTCACGCAACATTTAAACGCTATGATGTACTTATACGCTAAGATAGATTAGAAATTTTTAGATCTAATTATAACACACACAGGGAAGAAGGCTGTACCTATATATATATATATATATATATGTTTATATATATGTTTGCTCCTTGAAAAACATGATATACTGCTATTGACTCATTTTTACTTTTTTTTTTTTTTGTTATATGGATGCAGTTGCTTTCCTGGTATCCTTTACAGTGGCTGCAGCACTCGGTGTCTTCAACATTGTCAGTGCTTTTCCTTCTTACAGGTTTGTGTGTGGGTGTTTTTTTCTTTATACTGCTGTTAGTGAGATCAGTAAACAACACAATCACTGTTGCTGTTCTGATGCAGTACCACTGACTAAGACAAAAGACAGAATTTTCTAATGATACAACTCACTGGCATTGAATAGATTAAGATATTGTTTTCCCTTGATTTGAGTTTTCTTTCAGTCACATACATGAACATGTTAATGTTCATGTTCTTAGCCCTTTTATGACTGGAAGCTTTTGCATGTCTTTAATGGAAATAAGTGATTGTGTAACAGATATGTACACCATTTTGTGTTTCACCCAATTTTGTAATGCTTAGCTGTGACAAAAATCAATTTAATGTTGATAATGAAGTAGAAATAAGCTTCAGATTAGTGCAGAAATGGATGATGTTAACAGACCACTGATCTCTTGATAAACAAAGCTCATAAATTCATTTTTACAAGTCTGTTTTGAAATATGAATTAGGGTTTCAGAGCTTAAATCTGCACCCCTGTGTACTATCATAGGAAAAATTGTTATTCAAAATACTTCTACACTCTAGAATGATTTTTAAGAAAATGCTTAAAATGAAACTTGCGTTATTAATAAAGAATCTTTGGGAACAGATTTTTGCTAGGTAATTTGCTATGCTTACAATGAAATAAAACTATGGACATATGAAAACTACCCTTAAAACAAACGGTTTTTGTTCCCGATCATGCTTTTCTTTCCTGTTTAGTGTAACCAAGTCTAAGCTAAGGTGTCCGACCAGTTTCTTCTGACAAGGAAGTCATCTGTGAGAGTGTCTAATACTGGTGCCCGCAATGTCCTATACTGCCCAGCAGTATGACACAAACCCTGACAAAGAAATTGTCCGTGAGCACATCAAGTACTGGTGCACGCTAGGAGTATGTGCTGTACTGCTCAGCAGTATGGCACAAACCCTGACAAAGAAATTGTCTGTGAGCACATCAAGTACTGGTGCCCGCTAGGAGTATGTGCTGTACTGCTCAGCAGTATGACACAAACCCTGACAAAGAAATTGTCCGTGAGCACATCAAGTACTGGTGCCTACTATGTGCTGTACTGCTTAGCGGTATGACACAAGAAAAGTAAGGCCTGGGGTGCAAACTTACAGAAATCATGCACCTACCATCCCCGTTTCACACCTCATCCGTCCTTTATGGCCTCAATCGAGTATGATGTACCATGAGAGCTGTCGCTTATTACGTGCATGTGTGAGGCTATTACTATTTCGTCATTATTTATAGTCATACAGCCACAGTGTCAGAGTATGGATTAGCCTTTGTCTTTTCAATAATACGCAAAACACACTTCCACTTCAGGCATTCGGTCAGTCAAGCCAGCCGTGCTTGTTAGTGTTTCTTGAAAGCCAGTTTTTAGAAGTTGATAGGCATTCTTCATTTTCATATTAAAAATTGTGAGCTTCAAATTGATATAAAGCTATTTTAGATCTAGGCTGGCAATCAATGATGAATTCATAGAATGAAACATCAAAATGTAAGAGAACAGGTTTATCGCTGCAATTCAAAAGGACTTTGATTCGTGAAGTTGAAGGTTTAATGAAAAAGTCAGATATCTGCTGAAAGTACAGTATGCCAATCCAAACTCAACCTAGTTTACAGTCTTGAAGAACAGAGCCCAGATCGAACAAAGTTTTAAGATTTTGCTGTTTGCAACTGGCAGAAGGCGAATGTGTACAGGCAGCTTCAAAGAACTGGAAAAAGTTTTGTCAGTGTGGCTTATGCAAGCTCGCAGCATGGCCTTTCCAATTTGGGGCACGTTACTGATGGAAAAGGTGAATTCTTTTGCAAAGGATATGGACCATAAGGTAGTGGTGCAGTCATATAGTTCTTCAATCAGGGGAGGTAATTTGGTAATTAATCGTGCATCCAGGAATTGTGTCGATGGTTTCAATTTAGCCTCTTCGGATATAATAAAATAGCCATAGAACTGATTTCCATTCCCAGCAAATTTCATTTTAACCTTTTTAGAGTGTATTAGAGTAATCAATAATTCATTGGGCATCCTTAATAGATGTCCATCTGAATAGGGACAATGATAGTGAAATTTCAGAAAGGTTTAAGATGGGAATGCATCTTACATTGAAGCTTTCAGCTAATGGAGGCTGCAAAATTAATAGTTGAACTTAGAGGGGTGTACTTTTTTGTTGAAATACTTTCAGAGTGAAGTCAATGTCTTAAGGAACTAATTCTTACATCACAAAAACACTCAAAATAAGGTGAAATTTAACTTAAGTTCAACATAATAATATTTGAAATATCAGCTAAGGATTGAGCAAAAATTTGACATGACTTAATTTATGTCAGGTCATATGCTCATGATAAATGTTTTGTATTAAGAGTTCACATGAACATGTTAAGAGAACATGACTATCGCTAGAATTATTTTGAAAAAAGTAGAATGAATAATAATGGATTACCTTGCGGGGTAACTTTTACCCCAAATTATTTATATTCAATTCATGGAAATAAAATTAAGTATAGAATATATGTGATTCATTAAATTTGAATCAAATGTTATTAGTTTATTGGAAAAAAATAAATAAGCAGTGCATTATTTATGAAAAGGCAAAGGTACTTTCTCAGAATAAAAGTCTTACAGAGATAATGCTGGCAATGAAAATCAGTGCTAAAAAGACTTTGCTTTATTATATGAGGTCTAGATTAGACCTATATGTGGTGATCCAAAAGCAGGAAATTGTTTTTCAGAATTACAGAAATTGCATTTGAAATAATAAAAGTTGCTTTCAAATATCAGAATTGTTTATTTCTTATCAAAATGCCCTCATTTCATAGCCCAGACAAGCAACTTTGCATTGACTAGAACCCTTCAAATTTAGTATCGATACAAAATCTGACCTTTTTTCTCCTAGTCAATGGTAACCTTTCTTTTGTTCACCGTAAATTTCCATGCCCAAACACCCATTCATTTTCTTAGGGTCGTGAGAAACTTACACATTCCATTCTCCCTCATAGTACTATACTTCCATATATGGACTGATCACGCACGGCCTCTGTGCTTGTGGGCTGTGCATTGGCCGGCGAGCGAAGACTGACTGTCGCTACTGGCTCGATGCGTGCAGCTAACGCACTCCAAGGTCGTTTC
>JBCAUA010431654.1:0-17775 GCA_038406235.1 Peronia verruculata | reverse complement strand
GAAAGGAAGGAAGGAAGAAAGGAAGGAAAGAAGAAAGAAAGAAAGAAAGAAAGAAGGGAAGAAAGAAAGGAAGAAAGAAAGAAAGAAGGAAAGAAAGAAAAAAAGAAAGAAAGAAAGAAAGAAAGAAAGAAAGAAAGAAAGAAAAGAAAAGAAAAGAAAGCGAGAACGAAAGAAATGTGACAAAACAAAGAAACACTAATGAACTCATGCTGGGAAAAAATGTTAAGTTGTAGTTTCAGACAGCTGTGATTCGCAGCTTTCTTGGTACCATCTATAGTAAAAGTAACTATATGTTCACTTTGCTGTCAGTTTGCCTCTTCCTGTTGTCCTTGTTCCTTTGCCTTCATGAAAATGTGTTAGCAGCCAATGTTCATTTTAAAAGTCCAAAGTGAGATAGCTACGTGTGTCCCTCTAAAGTCTGAAGCATGGTTAATTTGTTTAAAAAGGCCAGCACCCAAATTCTGTCAAAATTTATGAAAGGATGGAATAATCTCATAAGTATAAGAAGACACGGTCTTGGCAGAGATGTTACGAAACTATTGTTGCTTTGGCGGAGGTAGTGACTGAAATTCTGAATCCAGTCAAAAGTGGAATAAAATACCGCTATGGCACACGGATGAAAAAAAAAAGGGGGACAGATCTGTTCAGAAAGAGTTCTTGAAAAATTGTCTCCGAGGTTTGTCCGGAAATTGTTGTTTGAGACTTTTTGTTAAGCCCAGTAATAACTCGGTTACATGATTTTAGTTTTTGTATTGTTATGGTTTAATTCT
Source organism: Peronia verruculata (assembly GCA_038406235.1). NCBI lineage: Eukaryota > Metazoa > Mollusca > Gastropoda > Systellommatophora > Onchidiidae > Peronia > Peronia verruculata. The sequence goes on along the minus strand of JBCAUA010431654.1, from coordinate 17,005 downwards.
GCAGAGCTATGATGTTCTTCGCTGCTGGACAAAGGCTGTTTTACTCGTATGTTACATTTCTTTACCGTTCTATTCTTGATCGTTTAAACGAAACCTGGCTATGTTATACTCTACGTTTTTTGCTCTCCCCATCTAGGGCCATGTGATCTGTGCGTGAGGGGAAAATAGAAGGGCAGAAGAAGGCAAATCTGTGGCCCTGACTAAAACGTTTGGAGCTGATCATCGGGTGAAGGGACCACTGCGGTGGTAATTGCTTCCTTGACACGCCAAAACAGACATGCATACAAATGGAGCTTAATCGCTGTTGATTCATATCGGAGGGGGAGAGGTGAGGAGGAGAGTCCTCGTTTCCCCTCCCAATTTTGTCTTTCTTTTTTTGCATCCAGGTTTCTTGCTCTTCTTGCCCTTGTTGTTGCTGCATTTGTTGTTGCTGCTGTTGTTGTTGTTGTTGTTGATTTTATTTTTTAGGTCCTTCTTCCTTCCAATGTTAAATTCCCTTCCCTCTTGTCCTCTCCCCTCATTATATTCTACTTCTTGTTCGCGTCTCATTTCATCATTCATTTTGTTTTGTTTTTGCACTACTTATTTTGCTTTGGCTTTTCCTTTACTATCTCCAACACTAAGCTGTGAAGCAGTCGAAATTGTAAGGCAGTTCTTCAAGTATTTCATCTGTTTCTGTTGACTGTTTTCTTACATAATGTCACAACAACAGCAAGCATTCACCATCAACATTTCAAATAAGCACTGCTGCTACCAAAATCATAACCACGTAAGAGCTTACAGTACTTTTCTCTCTAAGAGATTATAGACTAAGAGCTTCTCTGGAATACTGAAAATTTACGGAGTAAAGGGAACTACTTCTGGCGTAGAAGCGGTTTTTTGTTTGTTTGTTGCCTTTTTGCAAGTGCAGAATGGTTGGAAGCAAACAGTAATAATTATGTGCTCAGTCATAGTGCTAAAAAATTTCCATTTACCAGTAAATGAAATTTCAACATGTTTTATGTTAGCCTCATGCAGTGATGCTATGTTGAAGGAGAAGACAGTTGTGGAGCTATTGGCTGGTCACATTGCTGGAGCTCTTTGGAGAAAACGGTAAGATGTAGGAGTTTCTGGAATGTTCCACGGGTGTTTATAGTGCTAAGAGCTTTGTTTTTTCCACTGTCGCTACGATATTATTGAAATACCACAGTAAGCACATGTAACAAATATACCACTATCGAAATCTTTATTGTTTTTGTTTTGTGCCTTCATGGGCACATTGCATTCATAATACATCAATAGTTATGATACTAGTCATTTACATCATCATTCATCATATAAAAAAAATGAAATGTTAAATTGAAAGATTGTTGTTGTTCTTGTTATTGGTTTTTCTCATTGAGAGAGTTTGTCTCCAGCACTTCAAATTCTTTATAAAGGAAAGCGTTTCGAAGCCAGCTGATGGTAGGGACAAACTTCATCTAGCCAGTTACTCATACGAGCGAGAAGAGGAGATGCTATTTAGATTAAAGATTCTTCTATCAATTTCCTTCTCTCATGCATCAGCACGTGTTTAACTTGACCTTAGCCACGAGCCGACACCGACGTTTTCATCAAACACTGACAGCTGCACGCGCTGATGTCAAGGGGCAAAGGTCAGGACACCGGAAGAAATTTCTTTGGCAGACATCTTATTGAACAGCCTCTGTGCTGCAAAAGTACTAAGCAGTCGCCTACCTCTGATTTGTAAACGGGGCCGTCTTTCTCTGCGAGGCTCTGGAAGCACTTGGAAAAAAAAAAAATCAAGAATGGCTTCTCCAGAGCTGTATTTGTTTATTTACTTGTCTTTCCATGTCTTGTCTGTGTTTCGAATAAATCCTCACAAAACATAATTTATTTCACAATGTTCAAAGCGTGGTAGATAATTTGCATGCTTGAACAAAAGGACACTTTTTTATGTGTCTGTGTGAATTTACAATGGATATTGAAATCAACACTGCTATTTTACTCATGGGAGTGTTCTGTTTTGTTATATAACAAGATTTTTAAAAAAATCAAAGGTTGAAAATATCTGATGGATGGTGAGTCATGCGGCACTAATAAATGAAAAGAAACCTGCCGATATATAGATAGGATCAACCGTGATTTCCCTTGTCGCTGCTCTTATCCTGATTTCCCGTGTTGCTGAACTGAATGTGGCCTTACAGTTGTCGCTGTGTTCTACTCTTTGTGCGATCTTTCAGTCTCTCGCTGTCTCAGTTCTGCTGTTTCAAAATTCAGTTAATCGTCCCAACTTTCAATAATGTTTATTCCAGAATTCTGGAACATTCGCTCCTATTTTCGCAATTATCATAGTCTTTCATTACTCTCGTAAAAATAAAATAAACATGAAGTGCTCAGTATATTTCTGAAACTCGTTCAGAAAGCATTAATAAATCTGTAGATAGAGTATTCGTACACAGTTTACTTCTATGTCAGCTCTCCATGAGAGAACATTGTACTTTTTACAGTCTTATATTGGTTTAACAAAACATGCTTAATTCTGGCAAGTGTTGTGCTTGCACATAAGTCAGTGTGTTATCATTATTTTTTTAATGCTGTGTGCAGTGAGTCAAGTGGTGGGCTGGGAGGAAGAGGAATAGTGATTACAGAATGGATTCATTTACACAACCATATAATAGAGAGTATTTATATAGCGCTTATCCCCGTAATTACAAGCTCTAAGCGCTTTACAATCTATTATATCATTATATCATTAACATAACGGAAACATGTGCTTTCAGTTGGATAAAAGCTCTGGTGGTGGCAAATTTAATGCTCTCTCTCTCTCTCTCTCTCTCTCTCTCTCTCTCTCTCTCAATTTGCAAGTGTCATATTTCTGTGAATGCGGTACAATATCTATGAAACAACTGCTACTTTTATATCATGAACGTTTTTATAGAAATAATAATTTGTACAAGCAAATGACTGTATAGATGGTAAACAGTTAATTCACGGCATCTTTATTACACAAAAATTAAATAGTACACGGAGAACAAGTACATCGACGTCAATGATCAAAGCCAGAATAAATCATTGGACTGCTTTAACATATGCAAAAAGAGAGCATCTGCAAAATGAGTTGGCTGGAATGAGAAAAATGTAGTTATCACCAATTTGACCCTTTGCCTTTTCTATAAGTAGATCGAGAATAAGAGCTGCATTACGTGCTGTATACATATCACCGCTCCGGGACTCAGTTTTCTTTTACATACGTTCTGGCACTCAGGATTTTAACGATAAAAAGGTGCATGCTTTTGGAAATCTCCTACTGTCATATTGCATCGCTTGGAATCAAGTTCAGTCAAATGGAGACATGAACACATAATCCGAAGAGTTAAATGGAATTATGATTCTATTATCAAACACAGAAGAAAAGATGGAGGTGAGCAATGACGTATGTTGATCGGAAACTGAGCCTTTCATTGAACCGTAGACAAAATAGGAATGAAAAAAGGACGGGCAGGCGTGAGCAGCCAAAGTTCTATCAGACGTTCTTTTCAGCTAGTGATGGAGGCCCTTCCGTTCATCAGGCAAGCTTTCCTATTAATCAAGAGTAATCGGGCGGCGTGAGGCGTTTATTATGAAAATGACATTCTGTGCTCATCTGGGCGGACAGCTGTAAATTGTTGGGGTTAATACCCCAGACCGCAGCCATCCCAGTCTGCCTAGCCTTCTCCTCATCTTTTTCTTCTCCTTTGCTCGCTTTCTCGGAGTTCTGTCTAGTCCGTTCTGGAACGTTGGTCGTGAGTGAGTGACATCTCTCAAAGGAGCTCCCCCGTTCTCCCCTTTCCCCAGAGTCTCTCTTTTAACAATTCTGTCATGATGTGACAAAACGCCTTTTCCATGAAAAGTTTTGTTTTGAGAAAATCTCATGATTTAATTTTAAAATCTCTCTTTCAGAACAGAGCGAACGAAGTGCAGCAATTAAAATACAAAGTTGTGTAACAGGTTGTCTTTCATTATCCAGAAAGTTGCATTTGAAAAGTTGATGAAAAGTTGAATTATGGGGAAAAATGTGTTTTATTAAAGCATATCCGAGCTACGCAGACAATCCAACGACATTATTCAGGGAAGAAAATAACAAAGGGGAAAAGGGGGCGGCGCAGGGAAGAACAGAAAAAATGAAAAGACGAGAGAAAATAGTACAGGATTAAAACAGAGGCGTAAAAAAAAAAAAAAGTTGGCCAGACATTTTAAAAGCGCCTTTATTGTTTTTAGCCTATAATGGGCTCATTAAGTTTTCAGAGTACATTGTGCACTTGTCTAGCGGAGGAAGGTGTTAGGAGAGTGGCAAGAGCAGTGTAGAACCTGACAAAGATGTCCTCATGTCTGTTCATTGTTGTGCACGATGCATCAACAGTGTTTCATGACCGACAAGATGATGTTCTCTCATTCCGCATTACTTTCCTCCACTTATGCAGAACTAGTTGTGTTGGATATACTTAACAAATCACAGTATCACTTAACATCTCACCGAAGAACTACTTGTAAAGGAAAGAATTCCTTATAAACAAACCAGACTTACTGACATTGAAGATGTATTCATTTTTGCAGAGATATCTGCAAGGTTCACGAGTAAATCCTCAACAAGGAGAGTTTTAATGGATACAATGACATTAGCCTGGAATAACGAAATTGTTTCAGAAATCCAACAGGCAGTTATGGGTGAAATCTTTCATGGCAGTAAATGCTTCAGCCATGCTGCACAATGCAGTGCAGTGGAATATCATGAACAATGTGGCGTGTGAAACCCTGGCAAATTCTTACCAAAGAATGCATTTTTTGTAATCATATCCATCTCCTTCAAACTCTCTGTGATAAACTTAAATCAGACTAGATCACTCTGTAACTTACTCACAACTCCCCACATTGTTAAATAATAAATAAATAAATAAACAATGATTAAAAGAAGCGGTTGTACATGACATACGAGTGGGCGTTTTTCTTCCGTTGTTATAAGAGATGTTGTTGTTATCACCACATCAAATCATTTCAAAGTCCTCAATGTTGCACATATAATAAAGACAGAGCTATGGCCAAGACCACATGGACATGGTACAATATTTCATGTCACAATGACCCAGTCTGTCCTCCTATGACGACGACACATGGACAGATGAAAGTACAATTATTTCACGCTACATGAATGACCCAGTCTGTCCTCTTCCTTCCGCAAATATTATTGGTCATCGTTGTTTCCTTCCTGTAGATGTCAATGTTGTAAACACTCACGCACATACAAATAATAAATAAATCAATACATAATAAAAAGATAAATGAATTGAATAAAATAATTCTTTTAAACAAATAAATAGAATTGTCAGCATTGTCAATTCTAGGATTTTTTTTTTCATTTTAGGTCATGCACTTTAAATAACTCTTTGTTTTCCATAGCAGCACTTGATCATACAATGTCCTTGTATCCACTTTGATACCAGTGTTAACATTTCATTCAGTTGCCTGAATTTAGCCACTGCTTTTTTGTTTTCTTGTCTTTCACAAAATCTGGAGCGCGGCAGGGTCTGACAATGAGAATAAGATCTTTGCTGTACCGATCCGTAATTTGCCACAGTTTCCAACCTTATACATAATTTACCAGTGTGAGATTTTAACCTGCGGGGAAACAGCCTGGGCTCTCGTGCTTTGTTACACAAGTTCGAATAATCCGAGTCAGACTGTGGCTGCTAAAAGTTTAGGTTTTGTGTATAAAGCACTCCAAAAAGCTTAGGAGAATTAACCTGGAATACTCAGAAACTGATACAAACAGACAAACAGCCCCACAGCTAGGCAGGCTAGCAAGGAGGCAGACAGAATTGATAAGCTGAAGATTGACAGATAGACAGAATGCTGATGGGCAGACCCAAATACAAACAGAGAGTCGATAGATAGACAAACGAACAGATTACCACTCTTGCAAGCATAAAAAAATGGGGTGGGTTAAAGGCTGGAAGATTGCAGTGGGGTAGAATTTATATGATCAAAGATTGTAATACATTGTCTTGAACAGACTGGCAAATTACACTACTGTATTATAATTATCTAGGTTTTGTCTCAGACCTATTCTGGGAGAGGGCACCAGCTTTCTCTCTTCACACACGCATACGCATTCACACTTTTGAGCACGTACAAACCCACACGGACACACACAGTCTCTTTTAGCAACTGGAATTAAAGCACACTGAGCCTGCCAGGCTATCGTGTTTCTATCATGAAGACGTGTTTGCCCTCCTCTGTAGCCCCAGACTTCAGCCTAGCATCGGGAGCCTCTGTTGCCCCGATGGATGAGAACGGATCAGCCGCTGACGTAGCTCTTTAAAAGAGCAAACACTGACGGCAACCAAGCCCTGTACCCCACTCTGCTCTAATGAAAACCCAGAGCCTTCTAGGAAAGCCGCGTCAAAAGGCTGCAATTTGTCGGTTAGGGGAACAATAATTCCGCCTGCATCGACCGACATTAGAATTTGCAAGGGTGATTACCAGCGATTTGACACCAAAAGGACGGCTTTAAGAAAACGCCATTTAGTGCCAGGCTGGCCGAAAGCGAAGCAGGCGGAAATGAGAGTTGGGAGACAAGAGAAAAGCTCCTTCTCGTGTTATCTCCTTCAAGAAAAGAAAATTCAACAAAATGTCTTCTTTTTTTGGGAAATTATGGGACACGGACTTCCTGAGCGTCCGCGAACAGAAAATATTATTTCAAAATTGCAGATTTTTGTCAGTGCTGACCTGACGGAACATGATTACTGAGGATTTGGGAATTTGATGGATAAATCAGTGATTTTGAAGGGAAAGGCTGCGTTTCTTTTGATAAAGGGCAGTAAGACCCAACAGATACTTTTTTTAAAAGAGTTATTCAGTGCATTTTATTACTGTGGATGAACATGTAACAATGAAACGGTGGGGATGTTTCTACAATTCAAATTGGCTACAGATTTATGCGTTTACGTTTCTTTCAGAAGAGCACTTGTTGTTTATTTGCTTTTGTACAATTTGTGGAGCACATTTCCAAGTTTTTCACTTGCTGCTCTGCGAATCTCAACTCTCAGTAGTACAAGTGCCCTTCAGATATTCAGATTTTTGCATTTATTTTATTTTATTTTACTTTGTTTTATTGCTCTTTCCATCTTTATTCACGTCTTATAGATTTGCCACATATGCACATGGTATTTGGTGTCCAATAAAATTTGTGTAATCTTCCCTGGCATCCCAAATACCATGAATTTGTTGCCCGTAAGGCAACCTTCTCAACAATTAAATAAGATAGTTGTTCAAAATTGATTGGTGATTGGGAAAATTGTCCTGATTACGTTTGTTGCTCATTAAGTTGAGTACTTAATGTGCTAATCTGCTACTTAAGCAATACAGTTTAGCCGCCTTAACCTATGCAAAATGTTGACATAAATGCTATCTCTTGAAAACAAAGTTCACAATGTACTTGTCTGTCGTTTTGTTGCTGCTATAAATATATATTTACTTATTTATATATATATACATATATATTTATATGTATACGTGTGTGTGTGTGTGTGTGTGTGTGTGTGTGTGTGTGTGTGTGTGTGTGTGTGTGAGAGAGAGAGAGAGAGAGAGAGATTTAGTAAGAAGGTAATGTATGAGCTTAAATGCTAAAAATAGGTATTCTCACACCACGGGAAAAAGGCGAACGGTCAGTGAATAAAATCCTGGTTCAAACAACCACGGGTTGTATGAGGTTTTGTTGTGGTTGTTTTTTCTTGCTCGCCGTCCTTGCTGTTGGTGTTAAAGACACGTGGAGGAATATTCAAGAATTTGCTCTGAAATTTCCATTTAAAGTGGGTTCTAAATAAAGAGAAAAACAAAACAAAGAAAGGAGACACAACGTTTGCAGGCATGAAAAAATCACAAAGTCTGATGCAGGGGTATTCGGAAGTATTTTAGGACCGAAGACTCAATTGGCAGAGTATCTGGCCTACGTTATCTAACCTAAAGTAAACGAATCCTGTTTTAGTCCCTGCTCTGTGTAAACATTATTTTCTCTAACTAGAACTCGACTCTCCTTGTTACAGGTTCATTGAAGAATTATCAAAAAACAAAGGTGCTATTGCTCCACAAAGGCTCTGTGCTTTGACGTGTTGTTTCGATCCATGAGCTGAAATGGATGTATGTAAGCGACCGCCATCTGTCTGCCAGAGCGGTGCCTTTTGTTCGTATCTCCGTGATATGGATTAATGGTCGGAAACTACAGAGAGCAGAGAGGTACGGAGAAATTTAAAAGACATTATTAGAGGCTACGTTTTCCGATATTCTGTTCAGAAACTCCCCGTTCCATTGACCTGGAGCCAAATTTTATTGACGCGTCGCCAAGAGAGAGAATGGCATTTACATTCAGTGGACGCCACAATCTACATTAACAACAGCAGCAATCTCCGTGGCTGAGTGACTACAATACGCGCTCAATCAATCTTCCCCTGTTTTAGGAGCAGTATACGTATTGCATTGCATAGATATCATGTCAAATCTTTGTCTGATTTGCTTTATAGCTATGGATTTCAATGACCATCAAGAATTCAAAGACGATTAAAAATTAAAATTGTTGGTATCATGCTGTAGGCCAGCGAGCTCAAACAATTTTCTAGATCAACCCTAAATAGGTTCTGAGAATATTTTAGACCTACTTTCAATGCAACTGCCCTTCCAGACCCTGAGCACTGAGTAGTCAGCACACCACGATGAAATATATGAAAAAAAGTTGCCCTCACTTTACGATTTCAGTATAAGAAAGAACCTTGAGGAGAAATGAAACCAAACTAGCTTTCCTCTCCTTCTTTTGGCCCTTTGGGTGATCCTATAGTGATAGCCCTATGACAATGAAGAATTAACCATGTGGTGCTGCAAAACCGCGGAGGAGAAAAAAAAAAAAAAGAAAGTCAAAGAGCAATGCCATTCGAAACAACGGATTGATATAAGCTGCGCCTTTCCAACCTCCTGCAGATGGTTATCTTATCAACAGCGGCTCAGAAAATAACTTAACTTGTTATCCTTCACAATTAAGCTGACAGTAGAAAAGGCTTACAGAAAGATGAGATGGGCCGATAAAACCATTAAATGAACCTGAAAGATGTTTTGCTGAACCCAAACACTGGCATCTTGTTGGACAGAGAGAACTAGTGTGTTCATTAGTATAGCACCTTCACCATGACTCCTAGGCCCTAAAACTTAACTTAAAATGATACTTTGTCGTTGTTGTTGTTTTAGATAAAGATAAACACAAAGTCTTCGGATCTGGGTTAGGGGGATACAATTTTATTGATATTTACTGGTATTTCAATTTTTGACACCATAGTTACAACAGCATGTCAAAAGTTTTGATCCATATTATGTCTTTTTTTAGGGGGAGGGGGTGCTGTTGTTGTTGTTGTTGTTGTTGTTGTTGTTGTTGTTGTTGTTGTTGTTGTTGTTGTTGATGTTGTTGTTGTTGTCTGGTATGTTGTTGTTTTTATTTTGTTTTGTTTTGTTGTCTACAGGGAAAAGAGATTTTGTTGTTGTTGCTGTATCACGTATGAATGTGAAGCGTACAGCAAGGCTAGCACAACCCCCGAGAGAAATGAAATGAGCGTTTAGTAGTTTTGACATTTACAGGCTTAAGACACAGACATTAAATGACATATAAATTTGAATCCCTGGTGTCTGCTACGATTTGTAAATGATTTATTTATCTATGAATACTCGGAATCGCGTGGTGTTATATTCATTTCACACAACGACTCGAGTCCGACCGTTCGGAAAAACGAGAGGCAGCCAATCTAACCGCTAGCATTAGTGGGCTCAAATTTCCTGTATGGAACAAAAGCGCCCATTTCTGTATTCACGTAAGCTCCTATTCTGCTGCCCTGATAAACAAGATTTAAGCTCGACAGGAGTACATTACTTGCACATTTCAGCTGTAATCTGTCTTTTCTTTCCCAGGAAATCTTCGGCTTCTTAAATCTGAGGATGAGTAAGTTTGTCCGTTGGGCATCGCATAGGTTGGCTGAATTGACAATTGTATTAAGTATGTATAAGTCAGGAGCATGAACATATGCGCTGTGTCTGTCTGTCTGTCTGTCTGTCTGTCTGTCTGTATGTATGTATGTATGTATGTATGTATGTGTGTAGGTAGGTCGGAAGGTATGTACGGATGGATGGATGGATGGATGGATGGATGGATGGATGAATGTAAGTTAGTGTGTTTGTATCTATTGGCATATGTGTGTGTATATATGTACGTACGTCTGTACATGCGCATGTAAGTATGTATGTATGTATGTATGTATGTATGTATGTATGTATGTATGTATGTATGTATGTATGTATGTACGAATGTATGTATGTATGTATGTATGTATGTCTGTATGTATGTATGTATGTATGTATGTATGTACGTTTGTATGTTTGTGTGTGTGTATATGTATGTATGTATGTATGTATGTATGTATCAAGAATGAATAAGTAGGATTTGCAGTGATGTGAATGTGTTAAAAGTCGAACGGTGAGGTTGATTGGACTTCCTGTTTGTTGGTTGAAAGTATATCATTGTATATGATAGGCTATGTATGAGTTGTTAGTGTGAGCATACATTTGCGAGCCTGTCTGAGCAACCGAGTTAAATTTGTGGTGCCGTGAGTTTATGAAGAACATGAGACACAGGCAGGATAGAAGTATGACGTGAACCTGCCCGTTGATTCTTTCTTGGTTTTGTTTCGGATACCCGGGACTGTGTTTGTGTCACTAAGTACACGTAACAGTATGAGTGCTGGGAAACAGACAGGAGAAAGAGAAAACAGTGACAGAGCTGAAAGAAAAAAGAAAGGGAAGGGTTGGAGAATGGACTAGAAACAAGACAAATTTATAGAAAAAAAAAATGAGATGAAGATATATTAATGTTGGTGACATAATCCTAGCCAATAGTAGCTCTTTAACTGTCTCAAACTTGTCCGTACATTAACTATATTAGATCTCCTTCCCCTTTTCCGCAGGCTACAATCATTCACACACAGAGACTACATCGCCCATAAGCCATGAGCCCCACGCACATAATAATATTACACTACACACATACCTTGCCTGGAAGCTGTAGGGAAAATCTGGGTGTTGTGGACATTTTCCTCGGCATTCCAAACGTCAAGAATTTGCTGCAAATGCCCAGTTATTCCGAGCACGTAGAGTGAATTTCTATTAATTTGTAGAGGGCCAATATTCAGACGAGCTTCGTTAAGAGTCGGAAAATATGATAGAATACCCGAGTGGGCTATGATCGGCACTTGCTGTTTTGCCATCGCGACACCAGGAAATCTGATTTCTGACAAAATGTGAAAGGGAAAGACGAACAGATTGCTCAAATGCTAATGTCCAAGTATGATTTCGCCAAAGGCTGCCAAATCGGGCTCAGTGCCAGAATAAGATGGCAACAAGTGGTGCATTTGATTAACGATGCCGCTACAAAAATGTAACATAATTATGCGTATTAATGGTAGTATAATAATCACGAATTGGTAATTGTGATGATAAGATTGATTGTGTGATAATGTTATATTTTTTTTTTTCTGCCTCGTGTGTCTTATAAAACTATTAGTTTTTTTGTTTTGTTTTGTTTTAAATAAAGACAAAGACGGTGACCCAGAATGAGCATTGACATTTTATGTATGGATAAGGTTTTCGTGTGGAGACGTTGTGTGTTCATAAAATGCTACCACTGATGTTGCTATTATTCGCTCCTGTGCGGCAGATCCTGACAGAGTACCTCACTGTTTTATCATGTATCTTTATGCCTTGACTTTGTCAGAATACAAAATGTAAAGGAATAAAATATACCATTAGTGTTCCGAGTTTTCAGATCTCACTTTTTCAGTCTCGGTGCTGTCACAATGTGACCCTCTATTTTAAATGGCTGAGCAATTTGTATCTCTCGAAAGCGTTAGAATACTAAGTATTAAAGTATCAGAAATGCCAAACAATAGATTGGTTTCAGTCTTTCTATGCCAGGATTTATATCGCTATTTAGGTAGTCCAAGACTGGTCTGCTTAGGACAGTTAAGTAATTTTTATCTCCGAAACTGCCAGACAACTTTCCCCCCCCCCCCCCCATCTTTTTCTTTCTCTCTGTATGTATGTATGTTTTTAATAGTATAATGAACCTACAAAATACGTCATTTTAATCCTAGCTATATCTGATAAATAACAGTCACATGATTGTACAACATTGTGTGTGTGTGTGTGTTACCTACGCATTTCTATCTCCTTGTTTGTAAATTTGACCTGCATTGGATAATTAAGTTGTGCCATCCCATGAAATTGCCATATATTCATGTGTTTTACTTATCATATGTTTTATGAATGCACAACTTATTGTGAGTTAACCTACTCAAACTTGTGTTTTTCATCACTGCACACAATATCATTCGTAGGTCTACAAACTAATAAGCATTTGAAAAAAATTACCGAGATATCTCATTAATTATGTGACGATAGCAATTATTCTAAAATCTCAGAATTTTGCCAATAATCTGGTTTTTCGTTTCTTTATGTCTTTGTTTATTTGTTTGTTTCTTGTTTAAACTATTGTTCTGGCGGTGTTCCATTGCAGAAAATACCAGATTACTACTGTAGAGCGACCAGTTCTGTGAATCACCTTTACTTTATTTTATTTATTTATTTATTTATTTATCTATTTATTTATTTATTTATTTATTTTTAAGATCAATCAAATACATTATTAAAACTTTCTGCCGATTTTTGTTTGTTTTCTTTTGTTTTTTCCTTGGTTAAATTTTGTAGTAAAATATATTGTAGAGGTTTATTTTAAGGTAGAAAAGAGACCATAGATCAGTAGATATTAATGCAGAGAATAGAAATTAAAATTTGGAAATCCATCCCAAAGGCATTGCCTGTTACCATCTTTCCGTCTTGCTGTGATGGTATTGCCAGGCCTCTCACTCTCAGTAAACCAACTTGCTATTATTTTGAATCCTCATTTTTATACCCTTAGGTCAGAATCCAGAATATGAACATTAAATAGTTATTGAAGATATTTCACATCTAATATGGCACTCAGCGGGAAGCAATGCGTTTATTTTGACTGAAATGTTGTTAGATATCTCTCCTCTGGGCATCTCTCCTCGACTTACAAGATAAAAGAAAGTTTATCGTGGAATTATCTACACTGGCATTTGTTTTAATGTCAGGGGAATATAAATAAAGAACCGATGCTAATCTACGTGAATAAAAATTACGAAGTTATAAAAAGAAATAGTGTAAAAAGGCATCTACAGAGGAAAAGGGCGGGATGGGAACGGGGATAAATAATTGAAAATCATCATGATACCGCAAAGAAAAAAAAAATATCAGCACAAACATAACATTCGTAATATTCATTCAGACATACGCACACAAGTATGCGTATATCCACAATTTTTATTCACACACACCTTGTATGCAGCAGACTTGGAAAAGTAATGAAACCGTCTGTTTCAATCAAATAGGAGATTCAGAATACGAGTGGTAAAAATCGGAGAGGATATAACGAAGAATACTGGCATTTGACACGTTTCATGTTCCGTTATTCACACCTGATGGAAAATGTTTTTAGTTTCTCCTCTGGCGATCTCATTCACTCTTTCTACTCATATAATAGACTATCGATTTTAAAAATTATTTCATGTAATAAACGAAGGCCTTGTTTCAGTATTGTGACCGTTTTTTTTTTTTTTTTATGCATTTTTTTTTTTTTTTCTGCGCTACGATTTTCTCATCTCACCGTACAATGCAGCACCACCTTGGGGTCTAATGTTTTCAATAGAACAATCATAGAACGTTCTCTTGTTGTCTATTCGTTCTTTGCCTATTTGAAATTCAGTCATTGTTCGAATTCATGTGGATCAGTTACACTGTGCATGAAACTGGTTTGTATACCGCATAGACATACGTGTATAAAAGACCTTGTGCGAAGGGCTAAGTTCCGGTCCAGTTTGACCAGAGCGTCGGCATTGCAGGAACCTGACTGCACTATGGAAGCTCGTATATTTTATTATTATCATTATTATTATTATTTGTACCGCTTTTGTTTAAAATCATCCATATTTTCTTTATTACACCCTTGCCTGACTCACTGATTACCATCAGGCCTAATGGGTGGTAAATTTCCGAAGGTCTTCCTTTAGTCTCCTCTTTGTATCAACTTGTGTTACCATTTATTTTGTTTTTCCGTATTATTCGGAGAGCATCTAGGTTAAATAGGCTCTAAATGTTTTAGGTCTATCGCTCATAGCAATAGCTTTAGCTCTAAATGTCTTACTTCCCCCGCATCCTTAGTGTTTTTTCTATTTGCGTTTCTTGTAAGCTCGATCGGCTCCCTCAGTTCAGCTGCGAGAGGATAGCTCACTTGAGGCCATTCTCGCTAACAGCGAAAAAAGACGCTGTGCGGGGTCTATTTAATTTTATACTGTAATGTCTATACTTTAACGAGCTTTCTGCTCTCGAGCTCGAGTCACTGCAACTTTAACTATATACTTAAAACATACTTAAACAAAACATCATCCATCAGCTGCAAAATCTCAATAATCAAAGCACAAAGCAATATGGCAACACGTCCATAGTGGAATCCTCACAGCAATTGTGGGAAATGGCCAAACCCATATCAAAATGAATTTACAATTTGAAATGTGAACCAGGCCGAAAATTATACATTTCTCTCTTTACAACACTGACCCAGGATTATCATCAAATGTAGATTTTCTGTAAATATTTAAACGCTCCCGTGGGTGGGTAGCAATTCGCTAAAACCTTCAAAGCACAGCTCTGACGTACAATATAACTATCTCCATCTTCACTCTCATCTCCGTGTGGAAAAGGGCGTTCGCCTCCAGGAGAGTTACACACCAGTATTCTTCACAGAGGATAGAAATGAAGGCAAAGGGAAGAACAAGAGGTAGGAGAAAAAAAAAAGAGAGGAGAGAGAGAAAGAGGCTATGTCGTTAGGCTACTCGGCGAAAATATCACGTCATGGATATTCTGGGTTCGACTCATTGAACCTACCAGAGGATGAGAAGATTTTTTTTTTTTTAGTGACTCAGCGTTCCCCTGGCTTAATGGTTAAGGTTAGGCTCCTCCAGCAGGGGCCCGGAGTTTATAAATAGGCTCTCTGCTCCCACCTACAGGCGGTGTAAGCCCGCCATCGGTGGGGTGTCTCCCATGGAGTGCCATCCTCGACATTCTCTCTCCTTACTCCTGTCTTCTGTCCGGCTTTCTTTCTCTCTTCATCTTGACGTGTAGACGTATCTTACCGTGCATGACACAATATAGCCGTAATAGCGCTGACGTGTCCTTAAACCCCAACACAAGAACAACAACGTCATGGTTAGGCTAGGGAAACCGGGCGTCTAGCCCTCTCGGATAAGGGCAAATGTATTTCAGATGTCCTCTGTGTAAATTAATCACGTTAATAGAACCCTTGGCAATTTAAATTAGATGAAGAGAAAGCGGTGGCGTCATTTCCGAGCAAAATTTTCAAATTTAAATTTCTACCCAGACAAAAATTCTTCTCACCCAAAACATGGCAGGCACTTAAAGTCGGGATAATCCTACTTCCTTAGAATAAAAAAATTACCTACATGATAAAGAAACAAAAGAGATGGAGATTGCGACTTGAGAAGGAGAGAGAGACAGAGAGATGGACGTGATGGAGAATGGTGGATAGGGCAGACAAAGGTGAATGTACTACAGATAAGGCGTGGGCATATGTTCATGCTCATAAAAAAGGAAGTGTCTATTTACGCGACTGGGTCTATCATGAACACTCGTCACCTACTTGTCGGACCTGACGCGTGGACGCGCTGGTCTAGGCCCCAGCAGGTTAAGCCAGCGAGGTTGGTCAAGTTCATTAATTTGAATCCTTAGGAAAAAAATAACTGGCGTGTGTAGGGGAGATGATTTTCTTTTCTTGCCCTTTACGTGGGACAGCGCTCATGATGTTTCCGTTATCGTGAGTAACGTACTGAGATTAGTCGTGAAAATAGACTTAGCCCAATAAAAGAGCAAAATGACAGTTAGTAGCAGTGATTAACTGGGCTCACGATATTACCAAGTTATCATAACTTATCCTTTTCTCAACTTGTCATCCTAGCTCGAGGCAATCGAAAAACAATGATTGGCGCATTCTCCTTTTCACCCTATATGTCTACATGCTTAAAACTATCTCTTAAAGTTTATGTCTTCGTTTATTTGTTTGTTTGTTTCGTTTTGAATTGTATTAATTCCTTTGGGGCCCATATGATCAATTTCATAATTTCTTTATCGGCTAGAGATCTAAATCTGTCAGATATTGTATCATCCGCTTAACATGATTGTGTTGTTTTTAACATAATGTTAGCAGCGCTGTCAAAGTCATAATGTTTACTATGACATTCGTATGCCGCTTTCTACAACCTATTTTTATGTTTTACTTTTCTGACATCTGTTTTGGCCTCGGTTGTGGTTTTGCTATGAAATTTATTGTCCTTAAATTATTGCCATGGTATTGATATGAGAATATAGATCTATAACTTATAACATTACATTTACTCACTAATGTTATAAAAGATCAATGCTCATGCTGTTTAATGCACTATGCACTGTACAACGGCACAATGTTGTAAGGGAAACATGCACTCCTCTTCAATGATTCTGATACCCTGATTCCACGTTGTTGTTTTTTATCGCTTTTCTCCCTCCCTCTCTCTCTCTCTCTCTCTCTGTCTTTCTCTCCTCACTCTCATCCTCTCTCTCTTTCTCTCTTTTACTTTCTCTCTCTCTCTCTCTTTCTCTCTCTCTCTCTCTCTACCTCTTTTTGCATTATTTTACTTATGAGGGAAAGCGCACTAAGTAAAATATCCACTGAAGATTCTTAAAACATAACTGAGTGAAATCAATCTATCTATCTATCTATCTATCTATCTATCTATCTATCTATCTATCTATCTATCTATCTATCTATCTATCT
>JBCAUA010431544.1:0-17779 GCA_038406235.1 Peronia verruculata | reverse complement strand
CATGTGGAGAAAGCGGCAGCCTCCTCAACTTTTATCTCATAGACAAGGACTACTATATAGTAGTCCTTGCTCATAGGCAATTCGGGAGTTGTTTCCCTTGTCAAGAAAAAGGGAAGTCAAACTCTCATAAATCGAACCCATGATGAGGATGGTCCCGGCAAATTCGATTTAAGCGGACTCGATTGTATATAAAACATGTTGATTATGTAATGAGAATCGCATTTACTGAGAACACATCTGATAACTATAAATAATGGTTAAAGAAACTTAAAATAAATATTGAGAGCAGGTGTTAATATGTTTAAAATTCCAACTTACAATGACATGTTATAAATAGACATGGAACTTACTGGCATGGTTCATTTTCTTAACATTCAGAAGATGCAACAGAAAGCCTAGAAGTATAGTTCACCTTTTGGTAAGTGTGTAAAATTAGGTAAGATTTATAAAGAAAACAGAATTCCTTATGGTAAAGAAAACAGAATTCCTTGTGGCCTGTGTTAGTAAACATAAAGCTGTCTGATATGACCATGTAAATATAAGCTTACACAAGCTCTGTGGCAATTCCTCCATTGCCCACAATCACAATCCTGCGAGCTGACTTGATCTTGTTCTGAAAAGTCTGAAAGACAAAGATGAAAACATCACCGCTACTGCTGTGACTGATGTCGCGATGCACTAAACATATCAACACACATATAAACAAAATTATCACAGTACTGGATTTATCTTGCCCCACTTTTCCTGAGCATTTTACTGTTGCATGAAAGAGATAAATAAAAATGTTTTTCTTATAAAAGTAGCACACCCCAGTTTTGATTATGCAAAGCTAAAGATCATACATCAAAACTAAGGAGATAAGAAGGGCTTGAGCCCGTTCAGATTGTATTCAACTACATCTGTTCATTACACCAAGAAGAATTTAACCCTATCCTCATCTATGAACTAATTGTATTCACTGATTTACAAATAAAAATACAGGCTTCCCTCTAGTTGTCCCTAAAGTGAAATGGAGACTGAATTCCTGTCAAGCACTCCTAACAGAAAACAATGAGAATATATTGAGATTATGATTATCACGGCTACTAGAGTGTCGCTTCTCTACTGTTCCATTCATTGTAGTCATGTCATCACATCTAGGAGAGCTTACCTTGACACTCTCTGTGTCACGTATGCCAACAACATATGGATTGTCCTTGGCAATAACCTATATCAGGAGTTGAAAACACACTTTGTTGCATGAAAATAACGTGATAGCTTATGCATCAAACATGATAATATTATAAACAATATTTCATATAAAGCAATTGAAGAATCTTCAATACCGTAATAATGTGCTTTCTTCCTTTTCAAATATCAGATTTATATGATTATTAAATATTACAGATTGGGGACAAAAGACAAAGATTAGAAAAAGAAGATGTTTCCTATAGAAACATACTAAACTGTTACTTAGACTTCACAAAGAAATTTCACAACGCCTATACCTTGCAAAATCTGTGATGCTCAGAGCGGATCAATGCAACAAATGACTTTTATCTGATAAAGAATTACAAATATATCCATGGCAGAGATGGATGGGAGGAAGTGTGGATGGGGTAAAGATAGAAATCAACATAAAAGAAAGGACAAAAGGAAAAGTTAGCGATCTGATCGACTGCTGCACATATTATTTCCTCTAAAAAACTTTAATTTAAATCAAACTGTGGCAAAAAAATTCATACACATGGTTAGACAGTAAATGGGCTACAATGTCTCAGTATGCAGGACAACCGGATGTATCTATAATAAGATGCTTTACAGTGATGGGAGACCAAACAAGGAAAATATTTCAGCTAACAAAAAAGAAACAAATAAACCAAGAAACAACAATATTGCTCACCTTAGGTTTTCCACCTGTGCAAACACACAATTTGTCATACTCAACAACTTGCCCATCTGATGTCAAGATTTTCTGTAACACAAAAATAATGGATGATATAGTACATAATATTTTCACCTATCTCTCAGGGACTGCATCCAAGAGAATATACATTTTATTCATTAATTTTTTTTCTCCATCTTATTGTGTTTATTTTTAATCTGCAATTCTGTGATCAAATCTAAATCATCACCACACTCCCTAAACTTTCTCCACAAACTAAAGCGAGCTATATTTTCATCAAAGTTACGAAAAGAATACATTTGAAAGACAGCAGCCAGCAGTGAAAACAGTTGTACATGTTAAGTTTACAAATCATATTGAACTATCTTCATAAAACTAGATAGGAAACAATGGGAGAATTAACGTTAGGCTGAAGTTTGAAACTTAAATACAGCACCTCAGACATAACTAACACACAAAGTTATGAATTATGTGATATAAGATGGTATAACATAACCACCTTCTCTGCAGCGTTGAGAGATGATACAGCAGCTTGCAGCACAGCGACATTACACTTGTTCTCTTTGGCATGGATCAAGGGTCGCTCCTCGACGTCAAACGTCTCTCCAACTTTGGTTACCTGAGCCATAAAACATAATCTACCAATGGTCAGTGACAAAAAAACATCATTATGTGTTTAATACATATTTTCAGTTTCATTTCCAACCCCTAATATAAAATTACAACAAATAACACATTTGCACAGTTAGTTTCACAGATCACCTGTATTCATCTTAAACTGTACTGCTTGATGATAAATTCATTCTAAAGTCTCTAAATAACATGGGGTGAATCTAAAACGACCAAAACAAATGCTGCTACATTATGTAAGTTGGATGGAATTCATAAAAGAGCTGAACTCACACTTAAAATGTTGCTTGAGCATGAAAATAATCTTATTTGTCAAACTGCAGTATGCTATGTGACATCAGAGTCACTGGCAGCATTTCAAAAACATCACAGACAGACATTAAAAAAAAAAAAACAAAACAAAGAAAATTCCATAAAATCGCTGCAAACATATGTTGAATATCCTAACTGCAAAATCTAGATTGTCGTCAAGTTGATACTCAGATCCACAGTCACCTTGCTTGTAAAGATAGCACTGTATATGAAATACATCACAGTTAATTTCAGATACTGCACTTTTTATAGGAAGATCCATTCATAATTTACGACGTAATGTATTCTGACCACATGAATTCTCTGAAAGCGTTGTGATAAAGTCAATATCATTGGGCAGACTTAATTTCTATTTTAGTGATAAAATATATATGCATAAAAATATGGAATCTAGCAATATGGAAGATTGCTAAACACACCCTGTCAGAAAATACAGACCTGAACATAATTAGTAACTGTCTTGATGAGTGGAGAGGCAGAGATCAATGTAATGGCTGCATTTTCTGCAAACAAAGATAGCTGAAATTGAAGGAAAAATGGTGAATTAATTGCACATATCTGTATGCAATGGAATGATTATTTTCATAAAAAGTGCAGACATATAATCATAAATTTGTTGATTAAATCACTAACTGATTGAGACATATGTCTCGCAACCAGTCAAAATGAGACGTATGTAGATTTTTCACCATATGGAGTTTTTGGTATCATGTGAAAGCTTATTTCATACCCTTTCAGGTGGTGAAAACCGTTTTGTGCGAACTCTGTTCTAGCCAGAGATATAGCAGTTTAAAGAGGCAAAGGAGGACCACTCAGCAATGAGCGGAATTCCGAGTAAATCGAGTTTAAATGAACGGTCGTACACATAAATCTACATATCTACCTCATAAAAAACCTGATTTTAATCAAGTAATATGTATACATCGAGGGTAGACTGATACTTTCTTGTGTAGAAATGAATGCACTTTCGATTTCTGCAATTTAAAAAAAATTGGTATCTGACCCCCCTCATCACATTCCAAGCCTGATTTCTCTGTTCTAGCCCAGCGACTTACGTCTCATTTCGACTGGCCGCGAGACATATGATGCCTGGACTAATTACTGATTCACTCATAAAAAAATGTGATACATTTGCAACATCTATGTGCACGGATCATTAAAAAAAAAAAAAAAATGGGATAAAAATGGTGCCCAACATGCAAAGCTAAACGCAGCAAGGCAACTCTGAAAGTAAGTATCAGTTTGGGATTAGATATCAATGATAACGATGATGGTCGCAAACTGCGTAAGTTCAAAATTACGTTTTATTTTCGTCTTAAAATACCCTTTGGAAACCCTCTTATACCTTAACTTTATATGGTGCAAGGATACCAACAAGAAATGATTGAAATATGAAGGCAGGTAGGCCTAACAGAGGGTTTCTAAGGAATAGTTTAAAACAAAAATACAACTTGACCTAATTTTGGATTTATAATTATACAGTTTGTGACTGTTATCATCCATGTATTTTTGAAGCATACTATCATAGCTTTGATACATTTAATGAGTTTAGATGTGAGGAGTAAAAATATTAGTGAGTTCGACTATCGTCTGAACATCAAAATAATAAATTCTGGATGTATATTATCCATTTTGTCAGTTTCCAGAATGATCTACAGGACATTTTGTTTTGTCATAAGCTGAAATTTGCGATGTAAAATCAGAGAAGAGTAAATACAAGTATAGTAAATAGAATACATGTATAATGTGCAGTGGATTAAAATAAAATTACACCATAGGCTTTTTAATGTTTCTCCTGTACTGTGTTACTTGTGCACAGATTTTTTTCTGACTCTTAGTACCAAGCAGTATCAAGTCAGTGTTTGAGAATAATTAAATGGCTATTTGAATGATGAAGAAGTGCAACTTTATACAGTTGATAAGCCATTTTCTACACAGCTTGTGATATTGTATAAGTTTGTTCAAGAAATAATCATTTGATAACTCATAAATTATAAGTGATGAATACATGTATTTTTCGGAAATGACTGAAGAGATGGGAAGCAACTTTTGGTTTGTTGTTTTAAGAACTGAATCATCATAGATCATGTGTCTGTTGTCATTCTACATTGAAACAAATTTGTGAACAAAACATCTTAAATATATTTTTTCATTGGTTTATCAATATTTTGTTGTCAAATAAAATTTGTGGGTAAAAGTTGCACTTATGTGATATATGGCAGACGGTTTATATACATATGTAATATAATATGGATGTTTGTCTACTGAAAGCAAGCAAGAAGTGAAATAATGTAAAAGCCAACTTAGGTAAAGTTAAAACATGCATACAGAAGCAGAAACAATCCCATATCCAAAGCAAGAAGCCAAATTATTCCACCGAGTTAAGAAAAATTTAAAAAAAAAAAAAAAAAAAATGAATAAGAAGCCAATGAATGAACAGAAAGAAAGAAACGCAAGAGGTTCTTCTATCATAACTTCTATGATTTATTCAGTGTACATGAAATGTCTAAAACAGGGAATGAATTGATTTAGTAGCAACATAAAATGGAGCTATACAAAAACGAATAAATGGACATGTGTCTGTGAAACACACACACAAAATTAGTTAACAGAACAAGAATACCTTTGGAATGGAATGGATGATAACTTTTGAATCAAACGAGATCTGTAGATTATGCCCCCTTATTCTTTTAGCAAAAAAGTGGCAGATACTTAATTTTTGAAGGAAAATTAACAATCACATTTGAAGAGGCATCTCTCCATTTGCTGTGAAGTCTGAAAACAATGTACTGGTGATTCCAATAAGCAAACTAAAGCTAGGGACGGATACATAACATTGGTCCAATCCTCCTCCGAAGGAACTAAACGGATCACAAAATGCTTATGAGACATTGCTGATACAATATCAAGTTATCCTGTTTACCTTGAGATGTCATGATTCACAAGAATACATCAATATAATGGCTCAGCCTTTTGCATTCTGAATTCTGAGACGATGCAAACAGCTATCCCTATAGCATGCTAAAGAAAAATGTCAACTAAGAATGATGCTACAAAACGAAAGTGAAGATGAGCACAAATCTAGAACAGTTAAACAACTAAAGAGACTATGGCACTCGGGTGAAATGAGCTTATAGCATGTGCATATCACAGGTAGTGATAGGGTGAGCAAGATCATCGCAACATCTGCAGGATTATCACAAATATCATTTTTATATATGAAAAAGAAAATAAGAAAAATGAAGAGAGAAAAAAAAAAAAAAAAAAAATGTGTCATATTCAACATCGAAGCAGCAAAGCCAGGTTATAAGTAGCAGTGGTGAACACAGCAATGTGACTGATTATCAAGGATAGACAGAAATAAAGCTGGTAAGGTAATGAGGGTGAATATTATGGAATATGAAATCCTGAGTCACACAAACTGCACACATATTTAAAGGAATAGAAACTCCTTCTACTGTGAAGCTAATATATACTAATGTACTTTATAACCAATCTTGTGTGGGACAATTCAGTAAGTTGCATTTTAGACAAAACAAAACTGATTTTAGTTGGCTTGATGAAAACTATGACTTACTACATATTCCTATTTGTTACCTTCAGAAAAGTGACAGAGTATTTCAGTTACTTTATTTTATCATTCTCATATGTGAGGACTGGATTTCCTGATGGCATAATGCATTGCAAAAGACAATCAAGTCAATGAAATGCATTTCTTTTTTCATATATAATTATTTGTTTCATGTTCTTTAGAATTTGATTTCTTTATATTCAGTTCCACATTTCAATTTATGTAAATAACTGCGAGGTGAAGGCATGGGGCAGACTTTGCCTACAGGACAGGCTCGATCATATGGTCGCTGATAGGGGATCACACTCACTGCAGGACGTGAGCAAGGGGGGGTAATGTGGTGCCTACCTGCACCTGGGGAATGCAAGCCTGTGTGAGAAGTAACGGCACTTGTTGCACCGTCTCCATGGCGACACTGCTCCATCAGGTCCATAGCTCTGAGTAAAGAAGGGCATAAAAAAAGTTTTGGGCAATCAACAAATTTCCAAGTGATTAGAAAATTTCAAAAAACTGAGAACGTTTACTGACTTTTACATAAATATCAGCTTTTAATGGCAAAATATTCCGAGTTCCCAAAAAGTGTTAAGTACCGCATAAACGCATGATGTAATGAAGAGATTTTGACAAGACTTTAGTTAATAATCAAAACATATTTAAAACATCTTGTTCACATCAAATCATGAAAATTATTATCCTTTTTCAAAGGATGGCTTTTAAATGGCAGATTTACTCACTCCAAGTGTCCAACCCACTGTGTTGGTGTGTCGTTACCTTCCTATAACGGCAGGGTCACAAGATTGAGGAGGAAATATAAATATATGACGCACTGTGATCATATGAACTGTGCCACTTACATTTGCACACTGCAGTAAACTTAGGACATTTTCTTACTTTTATACAGGATGAAGAAGGGGTATGAAGTCTGCATAGAGTCTTTCAAATAATAAATTTGACATTCTGTATTTGGAATATCTAATGCAGTAGATACCAGTATATATCACAGGAAGATTTCTTCGTAATAAGGTTTAGTATTGAATGTAATGCATTCTAGTAAATGCAAAGGAAACACAGAATTTTCAAATTTTTTTAAACTAAACAGTCATAGAAATAATTATGTGTCTAATTGATATCTTTTACAACAGTCAAAACACCATTTAAATGTTTGCCATGCTTCTTTTATGAATTATAAAAATTTATTAAACCCACAATCTCATCTTCAATTAGCCACCAATCAAACATCTAATAGAAACTTTTCTTTAACCATGGTGAAATCCAAGTTTGGAAAGAAAGCTCACCTTTTCATCTTTTCTTCAGCCAGCTTTTCCCTCAGGGCCAAACTTCTCTCACGACCTGTGAAGAGATTGCTTAGATTTACAAAGCAAATGAGGACAAAACAGGACATCGATATAGAAAGCTAATTTTGATAACATTTAAAATATTGTAAAAAATAAATTATTTTAATAATTTCAGTAACTGAAAAACTGAAACTATAAATATACTCCCCAAAAAGTAAACATTAAGGTGGCCTTTATATCTTTCAGTCAAATACATTCAATGAAGAAACAAGAACATCCTGAATATGTATCCCATTTCAAACATGAAACCTGTATACGACCAGGATCTTCCAGCAAACAAAATAATTTAATTTCACTGATTGTCCTCAAAGATTATCCATATGCTACAACTAATAGCAAAACAATACAAAAACAGAACTTAGATTTCAGCAAACATTTTTTTGTCAAAAACAACAGAAATAGAGAAAAAAAAACATTTAATGTTCAATGGCACACTCTTACTCTCAAGTTCCTTCTCTTTCAACTCCAGTTGTCTCATTTTGGCGAGCATCTCTTCCTGTCTGATCTCAGCTCTGTCCCCAGACCCATTCATCTTATCACTGGCCACTGAGTCGCGACGCCTCTGCTTATCACCGTTCTTCCGATCCATCTGATCTTGCTTTCTCTGAACAATTGGATCTGCTAATATAGAATCTATGCTGGGTCTCCTCGACACCTGGAGATTTGACAATACAAAGACCGGATAGAAATATCAAAAAGTTACAATTATCCCCAACTATACCTTTTCGAAAATGCAAGGCAATTACAGTGTCCAAATGTGATGTGGGTTGTTTTCTCAACTATTCTCAAATTTGAACCAAAGAGTTTGTGTCCTGGGTAATCAATGTTCATTTTGTGGAAAGTGCATGAGTTAAGAAAATTCGACAAAGCAAGTCATCTTTTATTGTCAACACTTCAAACACGTTCAAGTAATTTCAAGTACGCATTATGTGGTCATGTAAGCAGCTCTTATAAACCAAAAACAAAGGGTTTGTCATGATGGTAGAAAAAAGACTATAAGTTCAAGGGAAAAAAAAAAAGTTTTATATCGTTAATTAACAATCTATAAAACAAAAAGGAAACAAAACTCAAGTTATAATGATGGCAAGGAAAAATGTTGAAAAAAATACAATCCTACAGCTATATAAGTCTTTAATTATTGAATCTTTTCATTCAAATCATTTAATCCAATCTAAATTCACGAATCTCAGTCAAATGATTATAATAAATGGACATTTTCAGAACAGAATCACTATTATAACACAATAACGATATATAAACCTCTTCTAGAACAAACCATACCAGGAAAACACAGAACTGTGTATGGAAATTAAATCTGATTCGTGCTTGGAGATGATAACATTCTCAAAGATAATGTGCTGTCTCACCTCCACTTGAATCATTTTACGAATAATCATGTCCAGCTCTAAGGAATATTGACTAGGCAAACGAGGGAAGTCTCCAATGCGGATCTTCCTGTTCAGTTCACTTTGGTTGGAAGCTGTAAAGGGTGGAGCTAAGGCACAGAGTTCATATAGCATGCAGCCTAAAGCCCAAATATCAGACTTTTCATTGTAGGATAAATTATTGACAAGTTCCTGGAAGTATAAAAACAAGAGAACCACAATTATAAGTTTTCATAGTTATTTAATTTTTTTAATATATCAGGCAATTATAATTTCTCTGTACAGTAAGGAAATCATAATAAATTTTCAAATAGGATTCTTCAAGTATAATCTAAATAAAGAAAAGAAATAGCTGATCGTATAATTTGTATTTGTGATAACTGTTATTCAGGACTGAATTTCCAGTGTTAAGCTGGTCTCACAAAATCCCCTCTACTCTCAGCAAAATATAATGCATGACCTATGCCATAAAACAGAATCTGCCATTGCTTGTAAATCTCAACAAACTAATATAGATGTCACTTTCTAAATTTATAAAAACATCATTTACTGTCTAGTGATAAATTTGTGTAAAGAAAAGAACTTACAGGAGACATATAATATGGTGTTCCAACATAGGTCTGGGCAAAACTGCTCTCGTGGTGTAACACTCTAGCAAGTCCAAAGTCTCCCAGTTTAACATTTGAGTCACCATCGAGGAACACATTGGCTGGTTTGAGGTCCCGATGAAGCACAGCCTTCCCATTCTTCCTGCGGTGACATTCTTTCAGGGCTAGGGTGGTCTGGATGAGTATTTTCCAGGCAAAATCTTCTGGCACACGAGTTCTTGAATAAACAAGAGATCTTCACTTACATAGTAATATCTCAAACATAATACACTAGATCTATACTACTATGGCAATGTATGTAATGGTATGTAAATGTATATCAACTTGGTGATTAAAAATTTTTCTCGATTACTGCCATGCAGATAACCTTCAAATTCTAAATGTTCACAGGAAATGAACTTTGATACATGATGGACACAAAATTAACACAGGGATGGATCATTTCCTTCAGATTCTATTCTAGCATTATCTCCAGTAGTACAGTGGAGCAACAATGGCCCTTGCAACAAAAAGAAAATTGAATTATTCTACAGTAACAGAAGAGCACCTCTTAATTTGAAAACTAATATTTCATATTTATGGGGGGAAGGCAGCTTTGCTGTACTGGCTGAATACAAACATATGTGATATAGTAGTCTCCACCTAAATACCCACTGCATATTCACCCAAAAGCCTGGTTCTGAAATGGAATTTTTCAATAAAATTTACCTTCTAACAACCTACTCCCACGTAAACCCCCCCCCCCCCTCCCTGCCCTCCTCCAAATAAAAGAGTCTGGTGCAGTCAGACATGTGATCAAGTGACTACTCATGCTATAATTTCTCATCTAACTGTCTACTTGAGAGATATGCACAGCATTATGTGTGCAGTATGTTGGGGAGAGGATGGAGGGAAGAAGGATATGGGGAGGGAGAATGATGGGAGACGTAACTCACTCTAATCAGGCCAGCACAAGGAACGGGCACTGTGATTGGTTCTGTGTATAAGGAGGAATACCTGCAGTCCTCTGACTAATCAGCTGTTTTCCCCCTTTGGTCAATCAGGCTAATTTTTAACACTGGGATCACTTATGCAATTTTACTGTTGGGTAGCTAACCATATCATGATGATGGTTTTGTTCAACAATGCTACCGTCATGTGGAAATTCAATCTGAGCATTATTGAAAAAAAATGTAAAGCTAGAAAGATTACGATCTAATTAGAATGTACACATAACAGAGAAAGCTGTTCTTATTCACATCGAGACAAATCTTTAACTAACACAACAATAAACTAATCATAGCAATGGTTCGGTGGATTGTGCAACACTTCAATCCACTTAAGAGGCCACTTTTTTTTTTTTTGTCTCCCAGTGACCAGGTTCCTAGCTGATGGCCACTGTAGTTTAATAATATCACAGATAAAAGACAGTTATATATGTTATGCTTCTTTTCAGAACACAAGTCCTCACCCTTCCTTTCTGTTACGTGCAATGATGGTCGCCAAATCTCCACCTTGGCAATATTCCATGATAATATAAATTATGGCCCTTGTGCGATCAATGATGCGGTCATGATATTTGACAATGTGCTGATGTCTCAGTTCCCGCAGCAGGTTGACCTCTGAGACAAGCATCTGTTTCTCTGACTCTGTCATGGATCCATATTCCATCTCCTTCCACACCATTATCTGAAAGAATAAAGGATCAATTTATAGGTGTAAGAAAATATTAATTTGTAGGTCTTTGACACATAAACAACAATTCGACAGATACTTTTTTTAGCAAAGGACAATGATGGCAGTGATGAAATACAATTTTTACCTTTTTGCAAATCAAAATAAAAGGACACACAAGTAGTAGTAACATATATGATTAGTTTCAATACTAAGCTTATTTTTCCTTCATGACACAAAAAATAGATCTACCACCCATGGGATAGTACATGTATGAAAATATTGGCCTCGAAAGAAATGGGTATAATTTCACATATATGCTTCGTAACCAACCATGAAAAAAGTCAACGAACACTGAAGTCAATAGTTTCCGAACACCACAAAGTGACAACATGTGTAAGATAACACACACAATGTATATGACCACAGTCTATATCAAATGTCTTGCGCCCAAGGCAAATGAGTCAGAAGTCACAGCCATTTTTCACTATTTTCCAATTATGATACCAACATATTTCTTCTTTCAGATTAGAAAAGGTTAAATTGTGGTGTTGTGAAAACAAACAAAAAAAATTTAGTATCTTAGTCGGAAAGTTAAAAATGACCAAAAACGGCTGCATATCTTCATTGCCCAGTGCAACTTCCGACTCATTTGCCCTGGTCACAAGACATATTTAAGAACCAACAAGAAATTATAAATTCTTTTACAGCAAATGATATACATGTATGTTCACTGATTTAGTCCACGACCAGATTTCTACAAAGCCCCACTTTCTAGTTATTATTAATTTAAAATAATTTTCTCAAATTATATCCATTTCATGAGTGTATTGTATGCATGAAAATAAAATGAGAAATGATTTTATTTATATAAATTATTTTGTAATAACAACTGATATTTCACCTTTCCATCTTTCTTCCTCCGAATCTTCCGACATGTGCCATAAGACCCAGTTCCAATGGTTGCAATCACTTCAAAATCATCAAGTGTGGAAGGCATCCTGGGCCTAAAATACATATAAATTCAATCAAGAACAATAATCTGAATTTTAGAGTTGCAACCCTGTTCTTTTACAGGCCTGTGACACCAGAAAAGCCTCCTGTAAACTAAATGGTCCAAAGTTGCTAAACTCATTTTTTTCTCCCTTGAGTAATGGTAAGTAACTACAATTTAAAAAATTAGCCTATCAATGTATCATTTTAAATTTATATCTCCAGATTGATCTTCTAACAAAGCACAAAACTTGTTTACAAACATAACAGGTCATGAGAATTGTAACAAAAAAACATAACAAGCATATAGCAGAATACAATTTGCAACTTACGTTTTAATGGAATTGACTGTTTTATCATCACTGCTTTCATGTTTACTGGTGCTAACCACTGCCTGAATGTTATTTGGTGCAGTTGCAGGTCGTGATGGTCGATTATTACGCAAAAGATCATGAGAATCATATTCATAACTTTTCCTTCCTTGATCCTCCAAATTCAGTTTAGGCACCTCAGTCTCTTGATGTGATTTATGAATATTTGTGTTGCCTATTGATTCTGTAAGACCTTCCATTGTGGCCATTCAAGCTATCCCATACAAGTGAGTCAAATCAATGTCTGTCTTAGAACTTCACTCACAGTGGCCATGTTTCTGGTCATTTTATCAGATGAGCTTGAAAAAGCATTTGAATCTGACAAGGTCAAATGCATGTTACGGTGAACGTCTTTGTTCAAAAGTGTACAACAATTAGAGTAGATCTAGATCTAGATCATTTTGTTGAAAAATTAGATCTAGCTCTGGACGTGGGCTGTTGCAAACTTTGTAGTATTATTGCTAACTAGATCTAGAATCTAGATCTACATTACAATCTACATAGCATTTCAAAGAATGGAAAAATAGAAAGCTAGATTTAAAATAGAATCCAAAATCAAAATTGAACAATAATGGAAGGCTTTCTGAAATATTTGATGTCACAGCATGCAGCATGGTCTTCGGCCAGCAGCTGGTTCCTAAACATGAGCCAGCGAAACCGACAAATTGTGCAAGGAAGGTAACTCGCGGAGCGTCTATGGTTACGAGTCAGGACATGTCAAAACATGTCGATGATGCTTTATTCAAGTATTATCAATGCCATCATAACTAGACATTTCATACGTTCTAGAGATGCAATGCCGTAAAAGTAAAGATAAAGCAGACATACTCATACAGCAAAAACAAATGGTAGTAAATATGGATATAGAAGACTCAAAGTGCCTTCTGCTGTCGCCATCTTTAAATTTCGCGGTGATTGTGTTGGTACACGCCATTGTCCAGTTTCATTTCCGGGACTCTCCTAGAACTGATGATGCGCACTCGCTCATTGGATAATATTTACTCGAGGTAGAGGGTGTTTTGGGCACGTGATAGCACAAAATGGCGACGCCCATGGATGTTTACGATGAGCTGTAAAACTGGGTTGATATGTGTCTGTGTTTTTTGTCTTCAGCATTGATGGTTTCTAGTCACCTGAAAGTGCTATGGAGACAAAGACTTCTGCTGAGAAGGTGTTAGAAAGCCATGTACAAAGCGAATGGCGCAACAAAATTGGTGATTTGTTCAAATTTTTCTGCAACAACGTTTTTCTTGGGCAATGGGAACTGGCTAGAACAGCCGTGCCGATATTAGTGAAGGAGATAGAGAGCGCTCATGGTGACATTGATTTTGTGGATCTGCTTTTGGATGTTGCAGAATATCCTTTTTCACAGAGGTAAGTAGATTTGCTCAGAAAACAGTTGAGTCGCTTCCTTGTGGTAGTCTGATTTCCGAGATCTACTCCGAGTTGTTACTTAGAGTATTAAATTAAAAATTAAGAAAGGAATCAGAATTTAGATCATCAGTGCTGTGCTATTTTTGATAAAATTAATAGAGCCACATCCTGGCGATGTATAGTCAGTCCATATATTAGACTGAGGTGTGAGGTTTAGTTATATGTAAGGGTGTGTGGTTTTATGATTCGAAAACACATCCCAGGACGGCAGGAGTCACTGAGAAAACACATGAGTGGACAAACATGATCACCGATGTCTGTAACAGGTCTGGCACTTGAAAAAAGAAAGGTCAGGATTGGCCTGGAAAATGGTGGGTTGGTCCTTTTTTTTTAATGAAGTTTGAACAAAAGTTCAGGTTCACTTTTTGGGAATTCTTTCTTGAAAAATTAGGCCACATACAGTGCTTGATTTTGTGAAAATTATAAACCTGAGGCCTCACTGTTTCAACACATGCATTGTCAATTAGTCCAGAGATGTTTGAAGAGATTTTGTGAAAATTATAAACCTGAGGCCTCACTGTTTGAACACATGCATTGACAATAAGTCCAGAGATGTTTGTAGAGATGGCTTTCAATTACTGAGTATAAGGTGTACCATTTAAAACATACATAAAACTTGATCACCTAATCTGGGTATATATATCACATAACACAATAGTGTAACTGTGTTATGTTATTTTTTGACCACGGTTGTGGACAGCTGAGATAAGCCCCACTACAGGAGGTTGAAACGCTTATAAAAACCATAACCATACATAAAACTTAATTTTATAGACAGCTTGATCTGCATTATAGTGCATACATAAAAGTTCAAAAAGCATTCAAGATTTGACATATTATATTGTTTAGAGCAAAGCAAAATTTAGTTTGAATATCATGCTAGAAGCTGAATCATTTGACAAATTGGTTGCATCCCATCGTCATCCCCAAAAAGAAAAGTTACAGATCAGGAGGATTCATTATAAGCAAAACCAACAACAGAAGAAAAAGAAATAGATTTTTAGAATGAACGTTATGCTTAGGAATCATGTACTACAATATCAACCATGCTGTGTGAACTTAGAATTTTTATGTTGAAATTTGTTTTCAGTTTGGGATCTCCCACAGTTCCATCACCTCATCACTTGTCATGGCTGTGCCTGCAGGAATTAAAACAGCTGTTTCCAGAGCCAGATTCTGAGAAGGTATAAGGGCTGTTGGTAGAACAGATAGATGGAGATCTGAAAAGTCAATAGGAGGAGGTGGAACAATCACATTCAAGTTACTCACAATCTTAGTAGTGATGACAACAATCCTGAGATACATAGAGTTAATCAAAGCCAGTCTGTTGATCTTGCAGTTGTGGATTACTGAATTCTGCTGCCAATTTTTTATTTTTTTCAAAATTAGGCCGATCTAGAGCCTTGTTTACTTTCACAGTGTTTTGAGTTTTGCTCATCATTGTTTACATTTTGCAAATTCCTGTTAGTGACTACTTTGTAATATGTTTTGTTTTGGTCTTTTGGTGTTGCCTTTTACTGTTCCTATTGCTCTTCTTGTTTGTGTTTAAACAGTATTTATAACTGCAACTGAAGAGGACATTTATAACATTTTTAATTCCCTTTCATGGTAATAGCAGAAACTGATTTGCCTAATTCACACTTTATAATTAGTCTCCTGTATGACTGACTAGTATTGTTAATAGCAAGCTTTCAAATACAACAGTCATCATTAAAACACACAAGGATGTGAAAGAATTACCAAATTTAGATCTCCCTCCTTGTTATCTCTTGAAGGAGGAACAATGAAAATCTCAAATTAAACATGGGTCAGTCAGTATTAAGTGAAATCTGCCTTGTGGCCAGTTGAAATAAGCCAAAGGTCACAGGACATGAACAAAGAAATTACAGGTCAAATGTGCCTAAAGTGATCTCATATTGATGTTTTCATGTTCATGTATTGCAGATATTGAAAAAAAAAATTCAACTCTGTATAAGAAAATATTGAGTATTTTAAGAGTATCAGGATAATGGTATAGATTTGTTTAGAAACGGTACTTATTTGCAGATTTTTCCTCAGATTTTAGCTGGCACTGGGGGACCACCTCAGTCTCTTCAATTTGCAATATGTCTGGCTACAGTTAACCAAACTTTTTTTCACCACATCATAGTGTATGAATCAAGGTTTTATAATAGTAATGTTTCACTTTGATTGAAAATTGACATGTGATTGTCTTGACTGGCTGCAAGACATATTGACCTCAAGCAGGGTGTTTCTGTTTTCATCATTTTTGTCTGTGTGTATGAGACCATCAAAACAACCGTATATTATCTAGGCAAAGAAGCTGTCATGTCACAGTGAAACCATCATTCTTGCAAACAGTCATAATCTGTATGTATTTTTAAATTTAGATTCCAGAGCCCAATTCCAATAAGCAAATGAAACGCTATTCCATCACAAGTTGTATATATATATTTTAATGTAAAGGATTGAAGTTCAGATATAAATTCTCCAGTGGCCACATTAAGTAAGATTTGATATCTGGGAAACATAAATTTTCCATAAGCAACCTTGAAAACAATGATGACTGTGGCCCAAGGCTAGGACTGCCTACTGCAGTTTATAAGATCATGTACTTTAAAGTTAACCTGATACAGCTTTGTTTACCTTAGGCTTGTGATGCTAAAAATAATTGTTCAGTGTTATGCTGTCTTACCAGCATATACCCGCAGTGCTGTCATTGAGACATGGGTCATGTGTTATCTTGCCTGTGTAATCTGTCATTGATGCAGATGTTGAGGTCGGATGTTATCATATAAAACAGAGATAGTGTGAAATGTACAACAAGCGGAATATTGATTCATTCTCATGTGTTATTTGCTGTCAGGCTCTCGATGTCTTCTCTCCAACTCTTTTTTTATATTTCCTGTGCATGTGTGATCCATCACAGTTGTTTCTTCATTCTTTCTATCAGCCAGTTCTTCTTTTCTTCTGTCAGTAGTTTATTTTCATTGTCTGAACATAAAAAATGTTGAATTGTCATTTGAATATATTCACCATCTCATACCTATTTATTCACACGCACAATTGTTTCCAGCCAGTCAAAATGAGACGTAAGTTTGCTGGGCTAGAACGGATAAGGGGAGTCAGATATCAATTTTTTTTTTATTGCAGAAATTGAAAGTGTTTTCATTTCTTAACAAGTCAATATCGGTCTTACTCTCGATTTATAATATTTCTCAATTAAAACTGAGTTTTTATGAGGTAGGCATGTAGATTTATGCATACGACTGTTCAATTTAAATTTAATTTTCTCAGAATATTGGTCATTGCTACGGGGTACCCCGTTGCCTCTTGAAACTGCAATATCTCTGGCTGGAATAAAGCTAACTCAAAATTTGTTCACCACTGAAAGGATATGAAATAAACTTTCACATGATACCAGAAACCCCATATGGTGAAAAATCGACATTTGACTCATGCTTACTGGCTGAGAGACAAATATTGTGTTGCTAAGTGATGAGTGGGATGTTTTAAGGTCCATAATGTTCTGTTCCTTGCTTGCATTTTCTGGCGGGGGGGGGGGGGGGGGAATTTTAAGAG
>JBCAUA010431435.1:0-17780 GCA_038406235.1 Peronia verruculata | reverse complement strand
TTTAGGACCCCCCCCCCCCCCCCCCCCCCCTTTAATGGTTGTTATCTGAATTTTGCAATGGCTTCCCAATATCTCAAATGTTACAATAATTTTTGGATAAAATGTGTATCTGGCATGGCCATACTAGCCATCTTTTCGTCTTACATGACAGACTCATGATATCAGAGAGAAATATCACATTAAAGATAATAATTAACTGTTTGTATGTACCTGTCTTGCAGCGAGCTGGTCAAGGGTTGACTGAAATCTGGTCATGATTTGAGTTTGAGCATCTTCTGATCTCTGAATTTCCTCTTTAAGTAACTCATTAATCACCAAGCCTGGCACATGGCCACAAAGTTGTTCTAGTCTAGTCAACTGAACACGGAACTCTGGAAATAAATGATGCAACAAATAGTCACTGAGTACTCTTACATTTACATAACTAGCCTATAAGTCATAAGCAGAGACAAACAAACCTTTAAAATCTAAGACTGGGCACTTCTGTGGAATGAGCAAAGAGAGTACCATTTTTTCATGTCCTGTTTATCTGTGGTCCGTTGCCAAAAGGTGACAACTGAAAAGTCAACACATCACGCCAAAAAATAAGGTTGGCTTGTGATGGTTTTTTGTCCTGTTATTTGGTGCAGAAATATTTTGTGTTTATAGTTTCCGATAGTCTCATCAAGTTTTGTGCTGAAATTGCCCCCAATTTAAACAATTTTTAAGGATGCTGAGCCCATTGTGCATATGGCTATTAACAAAAAACAAAAAAAAAAAAAAAGAAAAAATAGCATCTAAAAGTATCAATCTGCACTTTTCACAAGTGAATACCCTTAGTTCCATGTTGAAAGTGTCCTTGTCATGTAATTTGTTATATATTTATCAGTTTGGAATATTTTTAATCCCTTGTGATGTCAAGCAAAGTGCATTACGTTTTCTTCAACCAACTATTTTTAATTCAGTTTCCAAATTGCTTGATAATATTTAAATTACCAAAGTGTTGTCTTTCCAAGTATCCGAATATTCTTTATTTATCAATCTCTGCAATTTACTCAGACTAGAGTAATATCAGAAAATATTCCATTTTCCTATTCCATGAACCACATGACTTGGTCATCACTGGCAGTGCAGTCCCAGAGGCAATGCTTAATGTGCCAGGTGAGACTTCTCCTAGAGTTGGAATAGTCCTATTACAGACGAAGCAGGATGACTGGGAAGAAGTAAAGGCTGCTTGTTGTTTGTGGCTGCTCTTTTCTCCCCTGCCTGCTGGGTTCTCTCCCTCTTCTGCTTCTCTGATTCTTTCTGCACCATTTGATGCCAGCAGCAATCACAGGTGTCAGCAGCTGTTTCCTAGGCATCAGAATCAATGTTGCAAACTTTCATGTCATGTTAGAGTGGGGCACCAGTGCCCCTGGTACCAGTGGTAAGCTAGCTGTTGAGTAGGTCCTTGGGAATATGTCCATCTTTAATGCTCTTGACATGACCAAGCCAGTGTAGACATCTCCAGCTCAGCATCATGAACATATTGTGGTCCAGCCCTGGCTAGGATGTTGCTGAACAATATTTGGTTCTTCCAAGTGATGCCTGCAAAGCATTTGCACCACTGCATATGGAAGGTGTTTAGATAATGTTCCTGCCTTGTGTAGGTAGTCCATGTCTCGCTGTTGGACAGGGGAATGCTGAGGATGCAGGCCTCATCAACATGCATCTTGGTATTCTCTGTGAGGTTGTTGTCATCCCTTTGGACAGCTTGGTCATGGTTGCTATGACTTTTTTTCATCCTTCGGTTGATGTCTATTCAATGTCAAATGATAAGCTAGCAGAAATGGTCGACCATAGAGCCATTGATGCTGATAGAAGCTATGTGACTTGCATCCTGTGCACTGACATTAGTCTTCTTCAGACTGATTGTAGGTCCAAATTCTTTGCAGACATGAGTGAACTGCAGGGCCTCTTTGGTGCTGTATTGTCAGCAGAGAGCATCTCTCTGACACCGATCTGGGACATCTTGGTCTTGGCTCTCAAGTGAGATTGAACACCTTTCTATCAGAGTGTGTGTTCAGGTAGATTCCATCTTCAAAGATGCACATCAGAGGAATGGAGAAAAAAGATGCTTGGATGGAGAAGGATTTTGAGTCTTCAAGGACTGCACATTTCCTCCAGCATATTCAAAGCAGGTCTTACAAGGGCTGCAGCAGTGCTAACTTTCTCGTTCTTGATCACCTCAGGTGGATCACTTCCTGGTGCTTTTCCACAGGAGAGTGTGTTGATGGCTTTGCCAAGTTCCTCAAGTGTGGGCACCTGGTCCAGTTCTTCCATCACAGGCAAGTCACTGCTGTTCCATCTTGCTGTGGAATACTATTCCAGCAAAATCTTTAAGTGTCTCTTTGACAGCAGTCACAAATTCCTGTCTGCAGTCAGGATCTCCTGTTCTTGCAATGAACAAGAAAAACCTTCTGCTTTGGAGTGGTGCAACTTAAACGACTTGTCATCACTTTGCTGCAATGAGGACATGATCTGCATCACAGTCAGCACTCAGATAGCTTCTCACTGCAAAGACAATGTTTACAAGGTCCAGTTGGTGCCAGTGATGAGACTTTCGGTGTTGGGATTTAATGGCACATCAGCACAACCACGGCTATATTGTGCTAAACACAGTAAGATAAGTTTACACGTCAAGATGAAGAAAGGAAAGAAAGCTGGACATAAGACAGAGAGAAGAGATGTCACCCCTGGAAAGCCGAGGATGGCATTTTATGGGAGACATCCCACCAATGGCCAGCTTTCACCACCTGCAGGGGGGGGAGTAAGGAAGCTATTTGTAAACCCCTGGCCCCATGGGGAAAAAACTTTGGACGGTTTCAGAACATTGTGTGCAAAGACTCTGGTATGAGCACAACTTCAGCAACCTCTGCCCATCATTGTTCATCTTTCTGATGCTGTGGTGACGGATGCTAGATGGCCACAACTGGTGATCAGATCCAACCTGAGTGTTGAAGTCGCCAGGATGGAACAGTGACTTCAGTTGCCGTACCCCACCGACCTGGGTGTCAAGCTCATCAGAGAAATGGTCCTTGATGTCTTTTAGAACTATTCAGCTTAGAGGTTGAAACTGCTGACAAATACTGCAGTTGTAACCAAGTAGATTGACAAGCTACGTTGAGGATTCCACTGATGCCAGACAGTTGGCAAAGCCAACTCTATGTATTCGTGGTTCATTGGGTTATTTCATTTCCAGGAAAACATGAAGTTTTTTTTCCCTGAGAGAGCCACTAGAGGATTGCCTGGTTTTTTAGAGAGTCACAATGCTCACGTTGAGTCTTGTAAGCTCCCTGTCTATGATAGCAGTCTTCTTGGAGTCTTTTACCTGTGCCAGGTTGTCTGAGATTTCTGGGTACATGGGTCTTACATTCCAGCTTACAAAATGAAGTCCTGGAAACTTCTTTGGTTTTCTTGACTTGCCTGGTGCAATGTTTCCAACTGCTTGTCATGCCTAAACATTTGATCTCCAAGCACCCACTGAAGCAGGCAGGTGAGTCAGCACCTTTCTGACTCAATGTTGTCTTTTTCAATGAGGTGGGCAGCTGCTGACCCAGTGGGAATCGATCTGTCCCATCATTGGAGACAACCTGTGGAGTCCTACTCTATGCCAATCAAGTGTGGACTTCTAATGCATGACTCATTTTTCCCATATTAGTTCTTCCCTGTGGCAATGAAGCTGAAGTGACATCTCCAGGAAGCAAACCTGGGGAAAAAATACGGAGATAGTGGTTTGCCCATGCATCAGTATCCCCCTCTCAATCTTGCTAGTGGGCTCCAGAGGAGTGCAGGGCGGGACATTTGCACTGGTTCGGCTGCAGGAGTTGCCCAAAAGAAATCAAAGATTGATGTTAAACTGCCATAGGACTTCTACACTGGATTTTCTCTCTGGCTTTACTCCAACAGCCTTTACTTCTCCCTATGGCATCCAGAAGACAATGGAGCCATCATTCAATGGCCAAGGCACAGATGCTGTGTGCTAGGATGTCACTGGACCATTGTCTTGCTCCCTATCTATCCGGAATTCCTAGGCATTTTCTCAGTATTATATTAGTCTTGTTCATTGTCCTAGATGTGTTGGTACTTGGTCACGCCAAAACACAGCAACTTTGTGGAAACAGAGGGATGACACGGCCTTGCTGTGGACACTGTAATGTAGGAGAAGCCATTGCGATAGCCTTACAGCCTAGCAAAGCTGACAGTGGCTTTGCCGTGGTACCATACCAGAAGAGAGAGGTGATTGCATAACACATCATAATCCTCCAGTGAGCTGAACATCTGTCACCAAGGACTACTGCCCTAGCCATATGGGTTCCTGTGCTAACCTTGGCAAAAGGGTTTTCTGGGGGTTCACCCTTAGTCATTTTCACCAAACTAACCCTCCGGACAGTAGGAACAGATCACAGATAGTATTGTCTTACTATTACTATTGTATTGTAGCAGGGAAAACCTGACGGATACCAGTGATATTCTGTAGAAACTCATGTTAAACAATGCCGGGAACAACAAGAACTTGCAAATAATGACAAATTTTACCATTTCTCTTGCTATATATGCTACATAAAAAATTACTTGAACAACAACAACTAAAAATCAAAATGTTGGTGAAAGGATGAATTTCTATCTGAGCATGGCATATTTTGACATCCTTCTGACCCAGTACAGCTCACTTGACAGATGCAAGCTGTCAGTCTACCTGCCTTAATTTAACACAACTGCCTGCCTTGTTACAGGTCTCTCATGCAGCATGTTTTCTTTGTTAACCTGCAGTACAACAGTATACTGTTATGTTGCTACATAGCTGATGGCAATAGTAATTGTTTAATAGGTCTGCTGACCACATGCACAGGACATGATACACATCATGTACACATCTACTACAATCACCATATCGTTCTGTGTGAGTTTGCATTTGTTAAGGGGGGTTGGGGGGTGGCCTCCTGAAATTTGGCTTTTGGACAAAAAATGAGATTTTGCGCTTTTGTTATCTCTTAAAAGTACAACCTTTTCTGTGTGTAAAAATGGTATCAAAAAGATGCTGAGTCAATTCTGACGTATTTGACCAATGGTCATTCAACGGTAGACCTAGCGTATTGTCAATCAGGAATTGGCAGCACCTGGCTGCTAAATGAGGCTGTGGATCACTGCGATTTGGTTATATATAGGCAAAGTGTGCAAAGAGCACTTGAACATCACCTCTCCTTGCAATACCACAAGTTCTAGTGCCAGGGATGGACATTGGATGACCATTATCGGGTGAGAAAAACAGCTAATCATGCAAATTATCAGTGTAAGCATTCTAAAATGAATTTCCACATCCTATATATAGCAAAATTTGCTTTCTTTCTGCTACTTATAGCTCAGTTGTTGACTGTATGTCATTGTAAAGGTCATAATATTCTTGATTTGCACTCAAAAATAATATGGGGAACACACACAGGCCCTCAAGAACCCGAAAGTGGCTCTTATGAAGATGGGGGGGTAGGGAACAAATTTCGATAAAAGATACATCCAGAGAGCTACAAAATGGCAACAAGTGACACAGAAGTCATGAAAAGAGGGTTAGTATGTAAAAAAAGGCTGTTCCGAGTCTGAAAGCCAAACACAAAACTCTTCATGTCAATTTTTCGCTAAAAAAACCCTTTAAACGCATTTTTCTCAAAGCCCATTTTTTTTTTCATTTTTTTTCTGTCTCCTTTCTTGTTTCAAAACCGATTCAAACCAAATTTGGTATAAATATTGCCACTATAAAACCAAAAAATTTACATATGTGCGTTAAATTTGGTAGGTAAGTTTTAGAGAAAATTGGGTTTTTAGTTTGAAAAAATGGCAAAATTTGGATTTTCGCTATATGGCATTTTAAAAAAGTTATAAAAAAGTTTGCATTCCATGGAACATAATAAAAATATGTAACTTTTTAGACATTATATTAAACAATACATTCACCAAGTTTTATCGTTTCACTGATTTTTGGCGAAGGAGATAGATTTCAAAATCAGTCAATTTAGGGACACCAAAATCCAAGATGGCGGCCCTGCCATGGCAACCATATCCCCCCCCCCCCCCCAGTGAAATCAGTATGCCGACCTGTATTGACTATTAATTTCTAGGTATGTGTCCAATAATCCATTCAGATTCATATCTGCCGAAATACTCATACTAGTGATAATCAATACCCAATAAGCTACTAAAAATTCTGAATTAGACTAAAAATTCTGTTTCAGATTTAATACTGAAAATTCTACAAGGATTCTTGTAGCTAGTCAGAGATGAGTTAAAAATAAATTGAAACACAAAATTGCTATTCCCAGTGTCTGTTTTTCCAAATGCTTGGATACCTAATCTCACAATTTCCCAAATAAGCTTCAACATGATCTTCTTTCATGACACTGTCACTTCATTTTATGTACAAGTAATACATCGCAGTACATTTCCAGTCCTACATTCTCTGATGATAATATTACATACCATACTCAAATCTTTTACTCCACGTGATAAAACAAAAACAAAAATACACTAACCTTTTGATGGTGAGTATGATTGTGAGTCTTGCTGCATCCTGAATGTGTGCAGCGATATCGTGGAATGCCTATTTCCTTCAAAATGTGATACTGCAATGAGTACTTTCTTGTAAATGTGGCATCAGCCTTATCAGCAGCTTGACACTGCCCACAAATCCAGAACCTTATTCCTATTGATAAAAACAAAGATTTGGTAAAAAGCTGTAGTGTTCTAAATGAGGCATTTTCAAGTTTATTGTCGATAAGACTTACATGAAATGTCATTTTAATTTACTTGACTTTCATACCTATAAGCCTTCCAATTAGAGTAAAAGTCTGCAGTACTGTCTCAAGGCTGCTAACACAGATGATTATCCTAAACTGTTGCTATCATACTATTGTCTCCAGAACCAGTCTTTACACAAAATTATCTATGAGGCTGCTGTAAAGACCTGTTTTTCACAAGAGATGATAATTTTATCCCTAGTTTTAAATATAACATAGATACTACTTGGCTCCATGATTTACGAATCAAAATAAATAAACTGAAAAAAAAAAGTAAACAAACAATACATTAGATCAATAATCCTTGAAAAAAAAAAAACTACACCTACCTGATACGCTAATAAGATGAGTAAAAAGTGATGTGCTGGCAGTGTAATATTGTCCACAATGTTTGCAGTACCTTGGTTTCTGCTTCCGTGGACAGCATTCATAATCGCGCAAGAGTAGTTTTGCATAATCCTTAGGAAACAAAAGAGTACTGATAATTTGATCATTTTTAAAAGAAAAATTAAAGTAAAAGAGGAATAACAGCACACAGCAAACATATAACGCAATGTCCAAGAATCAATATTATCTTGATATAATGGTAAATTTATAAAATCAATTCAGAAAAACTTGGATATAAAAGGACTAAGTGGAGCAACTGCACAAAATGTTTTTGATGCAAAGTCATGATGCTGCTTCAAGGGCTTTTTTAAATTTCACAAATGTGCAGTTTGAACAAAATATATTCTAGATAGAGAGGAAGATAAAAGATTTATGTTAATTCAATTTTGTAGACCAAAAAAACTCTATAAAATATGTAGCGCATTGTACAGGGATGTCAAACTGTATTCACACACACACACCAAAAAAAGTAAGAAAATCCCCCCCCCGTGCTGTTTTGAGACATCTGCCAAGTTTTACCTAGATCCTAGAACGGGACTATAAAATTATACAAACAGATCCAGTAGAAATTCCAAGAAGTAAAAAGATCCCACAGGCAGTGCCGTCATCACAATCAACAAACATAATCAGATCTATTTCCCGGATCTATATCTAAAATATCTAGATCTAGATCTCCTACGGCTGCCCTCTTACACTAGTCTTTCTAAGATCATGGGCATATTATTTGTTGTTGTCAGTGGTCTGATGTGTTGATTTTTTATCAACAATTCTTACGCGATCACTCAACTGAATGTTGTTGGGCGTCAGGAAATAAGAGCTACAAAC
The DNA here is from genome assembly GCA_038406235.1 of Peronia verruculata. Classification (NCBI taxonomy): domain Eukaryota; kingdom Metazoa; phylum Mollusca; class Gastropoda; order Systellommatophora; family Onchidiidae; genus Peronia; species Peronia verruculata. Next base: position 9,762 of record JBCAUA010431435.1, on the reverse strand, counting down.
TTTGCTCTTGATCTTCAAACAACTGCTGAATTACAGTCCGACTATCATCCGAAGTATGGGGATAACTCTTTCGTACTTCCGGTTTCACTGTTATCTTGTGAAATTTGTATCACAAATTATTATAAAACCACGACTGTCACGTGGATTCAGTAAAAGTCAGCAGTTGATCGGCCACAAGCAGGAAAGTCGGCAATATCTTCTGACTTTCATTATTTTGTCAGTGCAGATGCAGGGATGTCAAACTATTTTCACAAAAAAGTTGGAAAATTTCCTTTGGTCAATAAAATTATGAATCATGTGGACATCTGGAGAACTAAAAAGATCCCACGGGCAGTGTCGTCATCATAATCAACAAGCATAATTACATTGGATCAAGATCTAGACTGGCATTACCTAGACCTAGAATTCCTAGATCTAGACTGCAAACTGCTGTCCTCTTACACTAGTTTTTCCAAGGTCATGGGCAGATTATTTGTTGTTGTCAATACTCTGAAGTGCTAATTTTCTACTCACATCTCTTGCGCAACTGCATGTTGTCAGATGTGAGGAATTAAGCGCTACGAACTTCGATCTCGATCTTCAAACAGTCGCCGAACAGTCCGACTATCGTCCGAGGTTAGCTCTTTCGTACTTCCGGTTTACACTGTCATTGTATGAAATGTGTATCGCAAATTTATTATAATGAAACCCTGATTTCTCGTGGATTCAGTAGAAGTCGGCAGTTGATCGGCCAAAAGTAGGAAAGTCGGCGACAACCAAAAAGTTGGAATTCAGACTAAAGCCGGAAGTTTGACATGCCTGCAGATGGATCATAAAGCCAGATCATGCATTGTTAATCCAGTGTTCTCTTAAAATGAATAGAAAGGATGAATATAGTTACTGTTCCCAAAGGTGTGTGAATAAAAAAAAGAACATATCTATAAATTATTTCACATATCCAGAATAAAACAATCTACATACCCGTAACTGCATCTTTGCTGCAGCATTTGTGCTACTCACTGCTTCAAGATTTTTCCAATCTTCGATGCTTAATTTATCAACAGTGTTTTTCTCTTCCTCTGTCAGAGGTCGGGACACATGACTTTTCACAAGCTTATCATACTGGTCATTTGAATCCATCCACTGTCTCATGGCAGCTGTAGAAAGACATCTCAAATTAGACTATGAAAACTTTCTCTTAAGTTCCAAAAGAATTACTGGAAATACAGCAAACAGATGTAAAACTGTTTTTATGAAAAAGTCTGAAAAGCTTATTCAATCTGCCAGCATAGTCTGGTTACATAATACTGAAACACAAACCCCAACCCTAAAGGTGCTACGTTAACAAAACTTAGTAAGTTTGAATCTGGATTGACAACAGCTTTACTATTTTCAAAATGCTTTTTAAAGAAAAAGAAAAAAAGAAATTGCATCTGATCTAAGCAATCTTTTTTTAATGGCACTGAAGCTATTCTAGTCTAGAACTAGACTGTGCTCAAGAACAACCCTCCTTTATGCATCAGTTTTTCTTCAATTTTTCCTCAGGCCATGGCTGTATCATTTGTTCTTGTAGCAGGATTAAAGCGTTGGCTTTCAATGAACAACTCTCAAGCAATACTTTGACTGTGAATATTGTCACATTTGAGGACCTGAGTGCTGACCTGCATTAGAAAGTTGAATAATGAAGAATTATTTTACCTGTGAGGAGTTCTCTGTCATGCTGAGACAACTGTAATGAGGGAGCCTCTGATTTTGTTACTTTGTCTAAAATCTGTTGAAAACAAAATTCATTGATAACATAATGCCAGTGTTGCAAACTTTCCGCATAAGTCCAAAATTGGGGAATTTTGACACCCCCTCCCCCCAAGCTAAAAATGTAATGTGACCTTGGGTCATACTGACCAACAGAAATGCCCCACCAAAAAAAAACCGCCAGTTTTAAAATTTCCTGGTGTCCAAGCATCTTTTTCAATTATTGTCGTAGGTAAAGTTTACCACTGTTCACAAAGATTGTGTTCAGCCCTATTATTTCCCTTTTGCACAATAAAAAAAAAGGCATTAGGCAAGCAGTATAAAGAGGAGAACTTCATGTTATTCGAAAAGACTGATCACCAAAACATTTGAAAAACTTACATACATACGAAGAAAAGCATTCTCTTTATACCATATTTTAAAAAAAAAATTGTTCATGGGATGTGTTTCAACCAAAGTGCCATAACACTTATCCAAAAAAGTTGCATTTTAAGAACAATAAAAATGTAAATTCCCCACAGCACTGACAGAATTTCCAGATATCAGTGCCATTTAGAAAGGAATGTTTCATAAAGAGAAATATTAATTTCCACCCCAGATAAACTAGTTTTTCTCCCCTTACAGGGCTAGCTCTAGTAGAAATTTTCCCCTAGTTATGGCGAAAAAATAAAAAAATAAATCACCTCATCTATATTATTCCACTGGAAACGATCAACAGCGAACATTTTGATGGCAATCTTGTAGAGCAGTGTCTCCTCTCTGAAATGCACAAGACTATATGACAGATTTTTCAATGGCTTCAGTTCTCTTCATGTCAATCAATTTAGAAAACAGACTTACCAACTTACACCACAAATGTATACTGCTGTCCTTTTTCTGAATACAGAGAGTGTGTGTGTGTGTGCGCGCGCGCAATTTTTGCACAATTTTACAGGGGAGCAGAAACACTGCAAATGTTGAAATGACAACAAATTATATCAGATGTATTTTTTACAGGCACTAGACAATTTACTTTTTGAATCAATTCCCCTATGATTTTCACATGAATCTGAGTGGTAGATAAGCGGACACTAGTCAAACTGTATTTCTAAAAATAATGTCTGGGACACATTACACATAAAAAAAATACAATGTCACAAGCTGTATTTTCGAGATAAGCACTGTAAAATATTGAACAGGATATCATGGAAAAAACACAGTATGTACCACATGCTGTACTTTTCAGAGGAAAATAGATGTCAACAAGCCTGAAAACATATTTTTAGAGCAGAGGATCATATGTACATCTTTCAAATCCCATTAATTGCTTGTAAATTAAAACTATCTTTTTTTCATACTAAGTGCTTCATGAATGGCATATTAAAATTTTGCAACAGTTTTGAGAAAAGTTAACTTATATTTTTTTTTAAACAGATCCTGAAAAGATAACTCCATGATAATCATGTGGCACAATCTTTGCTGCAGGATTCACAATCAAGTTTGCCAAAAGGAGTGTTTGATGACATAAGAGGCATGAGCTTACTAGTGATATGTTTTTTGCTCCGTGCTACAACAAGAGGCTTTGACAGACAGTACATCTGCATCCAAGTGGAAAAGACTTCTTCAGTGACTTGAAGACTCTCCCAGAAATTATCATTTATAGTGTAGTTTTTACTCTCTTTATAATAGCCCACATGAGTTCTACTTTGGACTCTTTCTGACATGGGATTGAGCACATTATCCGTTCATGCTAGGTTGCTAGTTATGAAAACTGATGTGGCTTCGTTAAGAATGGAATGCACTTTGGCTTACAGATGCATGACACAAGAAAGTTGAAGTAGTAGGCTTTCCCCACAAGTTTTATGTCATTCTCAACTTCTGAATCGCCGATTTGGCCTGCCTCAATGTATGTCTGAGTCTGCAGAATTTTATCTCGGCTTTAAGAGGCTGCGGTTTTGTGAGTAGAAATTTAAAAACTTTTCCCTGAACAATAGAGACTCAAAACAAAAATTGAATTGATGCCATACAGAGACCTTAGACCATTTTAAAATTTGGAAAATTTAAACAATTTGTGGTGTTGTTGGTAAGTCTGTGAACATCACAGGCTACACATACATTCTCTCTTTGTCTGTGGAGCTGACAAATCTACATATTTAAAAAGGCTCTAACTTGAAAACAAGGATGTCAAACTGTTTGCAGAAAAAAGTTAGAATCTCCTCTACCGACGATCTGGTGCTGTCCGGTTACGTGAGATAAAGACATTTTTAAATAATCTTGGGTTTTCATGCTAGAAGTTTCCATTGTTCTCAGAAACGTTTGTCACTTTCCACAAGATCCTGGGATGGGATTACATGTATATAAATTATGCTACTAGTGGAAATTCAAGAAATAAAAAGATCCCACAAGCAGTGCTGTCATTAAGTGTACCAGTAACTAGACTAGATCTACATGTGTCTTATAGACCTAATCTAGATTGCAAACAGTTGCCCTCTTGCATTAGTTTTTCTAAGATCATGGGCATATTATATTATTTGTTGTTGACAGTGATGTGTTGATTTTCCATCAACAACTCCCACACACGACCACGCAAGCTCAATCTTCAAACAGCTGCTGAACAACACTCCGACTATCGTCCGAAGAATGAGGATAACTCTTTCCTACTATCAGTTGCCATTGTGCGCAATTTTTATCGCAAATAACATGTACATTATAAAACCGCGACTACCTTGTGGATTCAGTGAAAGCCGGCAGTTGATCATCCAAAAATAGGAAAGTCAGCGATACAAAACGTCAGAATTCTGACTAAAGTCGGAAGTTTAAACCCCTGTGAAAATTATGCTTGAATGATGTAGCTCAATTTCTACTTATATATTAACTCTAGAACTGCAACCCCGCCTAGGGGCTACAATGCCCTACGGCGTGTCTTGCCGGGCTTGTCAATCTGGATCTCGGCGCTAATACTTAGCCTCAGGGAGCTTGTTCTGACTATAGAGACTCCACCTTGGCATTGGAGTGACACGATGCAGACCCAGATTGACCATCTTGCTGACCACTGTCTTTCTCTAATCCCTCCCCTAACTCCACCCTTTTTTTCACATGTAATAACATTTCCAATGAGCCAGTGGTACAAGTGGGGATTGTATTTACAAAGACATGTCAATCACATATGGATGCCAATTTTATCACCCCTCGTCCCACAGACCATTCCCACTACAGATTTGTTCATAACCTGATGTAACTGCTTGGACGAAACCACTTCACATAGGGGTGTATTTATGTTTACATTATAGAATCACAGTGTTAACTACAAGCTATCATCCCTGTGACCACGTGGACTTAGATTTCTCTTATTAGATCAGACTGGCTGATGTTGATGGGGCAGCAGTGACTACAAAGAAATCTATACAAGTGATCTAATGATTGCACAGTGTGAGAGCACAAGCGAGCTATCTGATATATAAACTAATAGATACATAGGCTACTTTAGCTTTCATTCATAGCATTTATAGACCACGCACTCTCAACAGCTTGATCGCTGGTCAATGCGAAACTTGTTGAGTGTGTCAAGTAGTCAGGGGAGTCTGCGTTATTACTCAATATGGTATAAACAGAGAGACTGCATGTATTTGATATTCTCTGTCATTATCATAGTTTCTTTTGTTTGTAGTTTCGGACCACTAGAGAGGACTTGAGTGGGCCATGTGGTCTTTGATTTCTGTTCTTTTCTTCTGTTCAAGAGGATTTCATCTTTGGGCATGGAATTTCTCACCGTTCTATTAGGTAAAGTTTCCTTTACCTTGTGAAGGTGTGTCTATTGAGCTGCGCATACTTATTATGGCGATAATTTGACAAAACTGGGGCTGATAAACCCTAAGTTTAAGTGACATGGTGAGAAATATCACAGCACAACGAGGAGTCCCCAAGAATAAACACGGGCACCGCAAGCGGGGATCCGATTCACTTGTTGTATAAATACGTGGTTCGCAGTTCTTGGGTTAACAATATGAGATGCGACACAATGAAATCAGGCTCTTGTCAGATTTTGAATAAAGAATTTTTGGTATTACTGTGAAGATTATTCATTTCCCTATCTGTGGGTTTAAAAAAAATGTTTGATCTACCATAAGTAGAGGTGGAGATATTGGCAATTAAAGACAATGGGGGTGACCTGTTGCTGCAGCTGAATTTAGTGAGAAAATGGCCAATCACTTTTGTCAATTCTTATTAATCCTTATGAGACCATGCCACTACATTACAATTTTTGGCCTTTTACTCGATCTATTTCAGCAAATTTAACCTGAAATACATTTTGAGACTGATAAAGAAGGGTTCTGGGAAGGAAAAAAATTGCGTTAAAAATTTATTCAATTTGCCTGATTTCATCATGTTGCATCTCATATATATATATATATATACATATTCATTCTTGCTTAGTATGGTAACTTACCTATCGAAAGTGTTTAAATATGTTAACAATGCTAGTTCATGCATACTCAATCTTCACTGAATTCAAAGCGAGTTTTGAAAGAAAGAAAGAAAGAAAAAAAAATGTTCTATCTATCTTTGTACCCATGTCCCTAATCCTCCAATTGTAGTTTTTTTTTTAAAAATTAAAGACTTCAAAAATACCCAACCAATCTGAACTTAAAACCCATAAGTATGAAACAACTTCCATCAAAACAGCCCCCCCCTCTCCCAACAGCACCAGAACAGAATTTCACAGTACTAATGTTTCTATAATTGCTATACTGTACTTATCCATTTATTTTCTTAAAGAATTTTGACTTAAAAACTAAACTTTTCCAGTCAATATACATCCTTATCTTTTTGACTGAATTGATGTTTTACCCTACAAAAGTTTAAGAAAATTTGAACAGTTTTCTCCACAGACATGTGAAAAGCTGTAAAATACATACTCTTTGTTCCTTTCTTCAGTCTGAGTCTCACAATTGACTCTGTCTCCATTAACATCTGAAATGGATTCTGTGCCACTCATCTCTTGCTGAGTTTGTGATTGATTATGATCAATATCAGCAGTCTGGTCCGTTTCATCACATTCAGTTGCTTCAATGATTTGACAATTTTTGTCATTGCCAGTGTCCAATTTGTCCTCCAATCCAGAAGGCAGATTTCTTTTTAATTTTGTAAACTTATGCCGCTTCTCTTTCTTTACGTCAGACTTTCTGGGTTTTGTAGAAGTCTGACCTGAAGTTTCGACTTGATTTTTCCTCCCTTTTCTAATTTTACTTGGCACCACTGGATCAGCAGGAATTTTACGCTTCTGAGCAGCTAAAGAAAGAAAGAAAGAAATTATGTACAGAGCACTGAATTCTTGGGATGTTACTGATGACAAATTACAAAAGAAAAATCCTATGGCACTGGGATCTTAAAACAAAATAAAACAGCTACAAATCCACCAATTGCTCTCCAAAAGATTTTTCTTTAAAGCTCCTTCTGTTTTCAATTGTCTGCCTTATTTATCTTATCTGGTTACGCTACAAGATTTGGAACTTTTACACAAATTGTTCAAGAATCTCTAAATGGTTTATTTTTCCACAAAGAGAAAGCATGAAATATTGCTGATCCAATGAATGAAAAAAGCATGTCATAAATAAAGAACAGAAGAGTGTCTACAATACCGTAACGCTGTAAATTGTCAACAACTGTCTTTAAATGCCAAATTTCCCTTTCCCTCTGAATCTGTCAGGTAGCCAATTTACGTGCAATAAAACTGAATATTAAGCAATCTCTGCCATGTCTATGGCAAAGAAAAGACACCAACAAACAAACGAATAAGAAAGGCTGGTTCTAAAATAAACAGTTCCCACCTGTCTTTGATCTTCAATTTCACCAACAATGTCCATCCTTTTTCTAAATCTTCACATGAGTTTCTGATCATGACATGATGATTGTTGAATAAGAATGTATGGTATTCTTCTCTCAGAAGATTATGAATTTTTCATCACAGAGGCGCGTGCTTGAGTTTACGAAGTTAGACAATATTTATAATTATCACAACTGCCTGAAGCCTACTGATAAAAACATATCAATCTCTCATCACAACCAGAACTAACCATTAACGAAGCTCCATTATGTGTAAGCAAACAATGAAATTATCATGGATTAGTCCCCGTATTCCCTGATTAGTTAGTGAAGTTGCTACATTCCTCACCTTCTGTCAGACAGATAAGTCATTTTTTTCTTCCCACAATCCCTCTCCCTTATTATACTGCATGCTTGATATTGTATGCTTTCAAAACAACCTGACATGAAATTAAATTATTTGTCTTGGCTCAACACTGTTTTTCTATAAATAAAATTTAAACGCAGACTCCAAGGCAACACAATTACACTGAAAAAATTCCATTTCACAGTGAACTGGGATCTCATGTGGACCTGTTCCTGAGGCAGATACTTTTAGGTTGCAATGTCAAGATTTTGATCATCTCAAAATAAATACAATGTTATGGAATTTCTTGTCTTTTCCAAACTGAGATTTGCTTTGCTCAGCTCAGAGAAAAGAAATGGTATCATTGCAAGAACATTCACAAACTTGATTAGATGCAGAAGGAAGTGTAAAGGTCACTGCAATTTAGCTACATAATCATGATTCAGTTATAAAATCGGAAAATGCTAGTTAGAAGTGATACACATATGAATATAAAGGGGACAAAAATAATTACCTTTTGTGCCTTTATACAGCTGATTCCTCGTTACGAAGTTGTTCTTCTCCTCTGAAATTTAGAGACACAAAAGGAGAAGACGAATTTAAAGCTAAAATTTAACCTCTCAATGATGAAGATATAGGGGGGAAAAAATGTATTTTTGACAGTTAAAGCAAGTGATAAAATGTCATTTTCATCCATGTGAACATTGTAGTAAACATTAGTGTTTAAATAAATAATGGCCCTTTATGCTTTGACCTCTTCCTGATAAGGATTAGAGATTCTAAGTTTGAATTATGTTTTTGTTTCAAACACAGCAATATAACAAGTTGCTTCAGCAGAGACTGAAACCGTGCCAATGTTCACCCCTTAGAATAATAAAAAGTTTTAATTTTAAGTCATATAATTAAAGTTGATATTTGCTTCACATTTTAAGACTTATTTAGTCTAACAGTAACATTTTCTGATTTATTCCACATGAATTATTTTTCCATCCTAAGAGGTTCTCAAATACTTAATTATGTTCTGTCAATTTGAAAGAGCTTAAAAAGGCAAAAAAACAAAAGAATAGAGAGAAAACTCTATGCAAACTGGATCTAGGAGGATCCACCATGATTATTTATTACATCTGATAACTTGTCTTACTTTATAAATCTCTAATGAGAGCACAACAATGAATTGCACAACATTAAGAAAAAAGTTGAACTTAGAACAAAGAGACTGACTCACCCTCTGAGGAATTTTCATTCATATCTTTGATATGAATTCTTATGTGTTCCCTTGCACTTTTTCGGGCAGTCTCTTCCTTGCGGTATTCCTTAAACTGCTTCTTGCAGGTGCTTGGGCAAAATGTGCAATTAAATATAAAAGTATGTCTCATCTCCTCACTGCAATCCTCAGCCAAAACCGTCTCAATGGATGAGGGCGCATTATCATTCAGTTTAACAACATCATCGAATGATAGCAGCTCTTTCAAGAGCAGCCATTTCTGTAATAAGAAGATGTTTCAATGCAACATAATGTCAAATCCAAAAATCATCCCATTTCAGAACATAAACAGTTCCAGGACTCAATGCAGAGTTTAGTCCTTTTCAAATGTTTTGAACATCTTGCCTTATAACTACTGAAATCTTTCAGTGGTGACACAACCAAGTTTAGTCCTCAGTGCAAATAAAATTGCTAAACAGACCAGTTCTGAGTGTAGCTTTAAGGCAGACAGACTAGGCATATATGTGTTTGGTTCTACAATTCTAAGTTTCATATTAAGTCAAACATCTTGTGCAATTTCTCATACATATGAAGCACATTAAGTTTCCCAGACAATCATTTTTACTGACATACAAGGCAAGGAAAAATGGTATAAAATCCTGTTTTGGTCGCTATTGCA
>JBCAUA010431434.1:0-33191 GCA_038406235.1 Peronia verruculata | reverse complement strand
TAGCATCTGTTTCTCTAGTCCATTCCTCCTGCAGATGTGTCTGAGGAATTTCAGTTGCCTCTTTCTCATGGTCTTTATGAGGGATCTTTCATACCCTGCCACTGACATAACTTCTTCATTTGTTTTTCTCTTTGTCCATGATATTCTCATTATTCTTCTGAGGAACAACATTTCAGCAGCTTCCAGCATCCTTTCTGTGTCTTTGTTCAAAGTCCTGCTTTCACAACCATATAAAATAGCCTAGCCCAAGGTAAAACAACCTGAAGTGGGGAACGGTGAAAGGAAAGCGGTTTGAGCGTGGTGTACTGGCTGGGAGAGACAAGGAGTAATCTTTATCCTATTAAGGAATGTCTGTGATATCAAAGATCTAAAACGCGCAGACAATGGTCTTGGAGTGGCTTTCAATTAAACTGCATTTATCTGCTTACCTACATACTGCAGCACACTACTCTAGCTTTCAGCACAGAGTAAAATATATTGCTCAGTAGCCAGCCAGTTTCAATATATCATTCTTAAAAAACAAAGTGTTACTGTTAGACATTTTCTGTGCAAAACGCATGTGCAGGCTTTGTAAGGGGACACTTATTAAGGCAAATAATTAATAGTAACGATGAGTCAATGTATAGGTCGTCCCCATTGTTAAATGGTCTCTGTTGGATACAAAGAGGTTACACAGAACTAGAGGTTGCACTCGCGCTAGTGCTATGCATGTCCCCGCAGAGCATCGTCAGTAGGCGAGACAAAGATGGCCCGTGCAAGTATAGAGACAGTGAGTAAACAAAGGCTGCAACGGAGAGAAAGAGAGCGAGATCAAAGTGTTCCTCAGATTAATTTTTCAACCATCTACATTTTATTTAACAGTAGTTTACAACCACTCACTTAACCTTTTAATATCCTATCTACAGTGAACTTTACTTAAATAATTATTGTATTATATAGGCCAAAATAAACCCAAGCCTAAAATAGTATGGTCTTTCAGATAGTTTGGACATGGATTACTGAAAAATAGTAGTTTGCAGACTTAATGAATGAATGGATTGGGTGAACCATGAAAATGTAAGATGTGTAAAATGAAAAAAATAAAAAATGTATGGAAATTCTGATAGATTTCTACCTTCATTGCATACAGAAATCTGAGACTGCTAGTGCATGAAAAGAAAAAATTAAAGTCTGAAAGGAAAAAAGATAATGAGCATATTTTATTAAAAAGTGCTTCATATTATAAACAGACAGTAGCAGACACAGGGCAATAGATGAGCATGTAGCAAGATAGAACTGCCGTGGATGTACTGTGAGGATTTAGATTTACCCTCAAGGACAGAGACTCCATTTTCTCTTGACACCTTAGACTCTGAATATCCAGAAATTACAAATGGAGAAACAGCATTGCTTTTGTTAGTTTCTGCCAATTTGTGGTATGATTTCCATGCATGTACTGATCATTAAAGATTCTCTCATGGTGATGGAATGTGGTTGAGGAAAACACTTTGCACATTTCTTTGAGGCAAATACAAACCATGCTGTTTTCGAAGTGAAAAGAAACAAAATATTCTAATTTGAAGGCAGCAACAGGGAAATGAAGATTGGGGATGGAGAGGGGGGGGGGGGGGGGGGGGGAGAGTTCCCCCACCCCCCCCCCCCCCCCCCCCCCCCCCCCCCCCCCCCCCCCACACTTATCACATTCGCACCAACTTGCAGTAAGTTGCAGTACCTGTTCGGAGAAAGCAGGATGGAATGCAGGTTGTGCCATTCTGTCTGTCAAGACGGATGGCCTGGTAACTGATATGGCAAAAGTTTTATTTGCATTTTTAATTGTTAAAGTTGGGTCGCTAATGTAGGGCATTGTGTCATTGAGTTTTGCCATTGCCTGGAATCTAGCTTAGGCATCGTTTAGAACCCTAGTCTATTGTCAGCATTGTAAAGGTTTGCTCTGTCTTTTTATTTCGGACAGTTAATATTGTTAGATTTTGTTCTGCGCTATTTTTGCTTTCAGTATTTAGTTTATTTAAGTTGCTTTCCATCTGTTTTGTATTATCTGTGTATAGTGCCACATCGTCAGCAAATCTGAGGTCTTTTAAGTGCTCTCCATCAATGTTTATTCCATTCTTAAAATCAGATGATTTGAAAATTTCCTCTATGGCAGCTGTAAATAATTTTGGTGACATTGGATCTCCTTGTCGAATTTTCTCTTTCTATATTGAATTTTTCTGATACGTAGACAATTCTGATATGAAATAAAAATCCAGGTCCCTTCAATTTCTTAATATCAGAGTTCCACTGTATTACTAGCAATTTATATATCCAATGGCTGTTTCTGAAATGAGTTTATCAGAACAGTTAGTCCATGTGATATGGTATATAGACAGAAATGATGCTATAAGGAGAGACTTCAGTGTCAGTTTTCATTTGGTTCTATACATAAGTCCCTGGGCTAAAAACCAAGAAATCAGGCTTTGAATGTGATAAGATATTGAATTTTTTTTTTTTTTATTGCAGAAATCCAAAGTATACATGTATTCATTTCTGGACAGAACAATATGGGTCTTATCCTCCATTTATAAATATTCCTTCATTTAATCGTTTTTTTAAAGATAGGTATGTAGATTTATGCGTTTGACCATTCATTTAAATTCAATTTTCTTGGAATTTTGGTGATTTGCTGGAGGGTCCCCCCTTGCCTCTTTAAACTGTAATATCTCTGGCTAGAATAAAGCTAGCTCAAAACTTTTTTTTTTTTCACCGCATCAAAGAGTATGAAATAAGCTTTCACATGATACCAAAAACCCCATAAGGTGAAAAATTGACATTTGTCTCATTTTGACTGACTGCAAGACATCATGTCCTAATATCAGGTCCTAATAATCAAAAGATGAGATTTCTTCATCAACTGTGACTCAGGATGAGAGGGTCAGTATTGGCAGTTGTTTGTGAATTACAGTCTGCCATATCTGATTTACCTGACAAAAATGGAAATGTGACAAAAACAAAATTGCATGAAATATCTTCCTTGTCACTTTGATTTGTATGTATGAGACACAAAAGGATGAGATCAGGTGATGGTCAGTTTTGGGGCATATTAAATACATGTAATTAGTATCACATAAAAGTTTATCTATTTCCATTTCTATCAGTGAAAAAATCTTTGTTGTACCCTAAATAGAAGTTAAGATGTTGGCAATTAAAGATAATTCGAGTGACTGTTATTGCAACTGAATATTTGTTATTTTAAACTTTGTTATTTTCTGGTATGTTTATCTACAGAGGCTTTGACATTGTAAACCTGGAACTGACAGATGGCAGCACAGGCTACATGCCAGTGACAAGCCCTGGCCATTCTATCCAGACTGTGGTGTGGTGGCTGAAGTGAATGATTTGAACTTGTATCTCATCAAAATGTACCACTGAATTCACAGCTCTTTCACAATATTGGTAACTTTAACCTAATATTATACTGTAGCAAGAAAAATGAAGTGCAGTAATGAGGAAGGGCCAGTTTTTCAGTCTGCTAGGTTACTTCCCTTTGCTAAGAAGGAAAAAAAATCACTTTTTTAAACGCATGATGCAAAAAGTTATGAAAAAATTATCACAGTAAGAAAAAAAACATTTTCATGATGTGGTGAATTTTTCAGAATTTTTTCTGACTTATGTTTCACATAATCAGCAAAAAAGTAATTTTTCCCTTCTTTACAATGCTTGTGTTACACCTCTTGTACTTGGCAAAGAGGAAATAATTTGGCTGACAGTCAAAAAGGGCTCATTGTAGTGACAAAGCTATAATTGTTGTACTGAGACGAGGATACATAGTGCACATATTGTTTTGTTTTCTTCTGAATAATATGGTTTAAAAAAAAAAAAATCATATTATCTCTGCTATAAATACTTCGATATTTTTAAACGATTGTTGTTTTTGCATTTTCAGATGAATCAAACAAAGTATTGTTTTTGATAATTATTAAAGTTTGTCAGTGATTTATGTTCCCTATTCCTCACTTTTCTTTAAAAATTACTGTGAAATGTGGCACTAGGAAGGTAATACCTCCCAGGTAAGTAATGCTCTAATTTTTAAGCAATGCAAAATTAATTTGAAAAGTTAAACTTAACATTTTGCTCCCAATTGTTGCAATTATGCTATGGCCTGAAAATCCCCTTCATACCAATTGTTGCAGTAAGGCAATGTTTAATTCTCTTTGGTGGAAAATACCTTTAGTTTGTGACTTCTGTCCTCTCTACTTTCTTCTGCCCCTTTGCCTAGTTCAGCTGTCACATTAATGCAACGATTGGGAGCAAAGTGTTAAAAACGTCATTGAAACTTCAGATATATAAGCTGTGTTAATTTAATGAGCTTTTAGCAGTTGACATTTTGTTTTTTACCCTTTACTCAGTAAATTATTATATGTAATTTGATTTGAATTGTATCGGTACTACAAATGATAGACAAAGCTGATTTAATTATCAAAGTGAATCTTTTACAAAGGGTTCCTAGATTATTTTATAACTGGAATAAACCTGTGAACCATCAAATGAAGAAATAGATTAATGTATTTTCTTTTTAACATTGACAGAACTACTTTTTTTTTTTTTTTTTTCAAATATGCTCCCCCCCCCCCCTTCTCTCTCTTCCCTTGCTTCCTCCCACATAACTAAGGTTATGTGCAGCAAGTAGAAAATTAAGCTGGAGTCTTAAACCTGAATTTAGAGGAATAATCAGTTCTCATTTGAATTAAATTTTTCATTTAGTGAATATCACTCCCTTTACCCATTGCATATATGGTACAGTGGAACCCTCTGAATAAGTATCCCTCGGGACCAAGTTAGTTTATACTTAATAAGAGGGTATACTTATTGAAAAGGGTGCTCAGTTGCACAACTAAATAACACACAATCCCACTTAAGACAATAGTACACAATCTTTAAATACATGTACTCCTTGTATCATCTTTTGTGGCGGAAAATTACATTTAATAAGCACAAACACTAGAGGTTTTATACTTTATTAAAAAATCACTGATCTTGGTTTGAGTTTTCTTAGTAATTTAATTTTGATGTCCAGTGACAGGTCATTTCTTTTGCATTTTGCCATGATGCACGGTGTAGAGACTTAGAATGAGTAGAATCTAGTATTAGTAGGCTAGTAGAGGTACATGTAGTATGTGTGTGTCTGGTTTGATGACTACCACTAGACTGAGGTGTGGGTGTAATTACAACTTATCATAGGCCTAGCCCATGGCCCATCGTCACTCGCCTAATCTGGCCATGGCTAGGTCTTAGTACAAAGACCCAAGCAGCAATACTAGCATCCTTCGCTTCGTACTCCCGCCCCTCCCCCAAAACAAAAGCCATGTGCTTGCACCACCCTACACCATGTAGAAGGCCAAGGCCTAGCCTGAAGGTCACAACGACCTGATTCAGATTAATAGCCCAATGTTGTAGGCTATCTACTGTAGGTACCGATAGGCCTAGGCTACCTCTCTTTACTCTCCATCCTCCCCGTTGGTGATAACTTGACCATTGCATTTGTCACGGTCTAGGCCTGTACTCGTACCTCGCTAACAGTACAAGTACAATGTGTACCGGTAGCCTACATCATGTAGTGTAGCCTAGGGCCAAGCGTTTACCAATGGGTAAAGTGATAAAGATAGGCTATGCCTTGTTTGGCTGGCTTACTCAAATAGATCTACTCCGGTACATGTATCGGGTGCATGGTTTGGCATATGTAATAGAAGGGGCAGCTTGAGGAGGACTGGATTGGCAAAATCATGCGCATTATGCAGATTATACATATTAAACATTTTTTTAAAAAATGTATTAAACAATTTTTAGATAATAAGGAATAATAGCAAAATATTCGGGACCTAGCATGCATTATACATAATAAATGGGAATAGGTAATATCCATGAACGTAATAAGTGGGTTCCACTGTACATTATGTCAGAATATTAGTTTTTAAAGGGAGAATTACTTCTCACTTCAGCTATGTAACATCGTGAATATGGACTGCTAATATAGGATGCAAATTTTTTATGATAACTTTTTTATTTCGTACATATGAAGAACTGAACTTTGCTGTTCATGCTTTTTTCATTTCTGCAGAAATGTCAGAGAGTAAGAATTGAAATGTCAGAGGCCTGGCATGTGATTTCCAAATTTCTTCTCTAGTGTGAAACAAGAAAATAGCCATAAGTACATATTTTGTCATATGTATCATAATGTTGTTGATGTGCTTGTTGACGAGAAATGAAAAATTTTGTAGACGTTCAAATATCTAGGCTATGTGATGATTTAATGACATGAGAAATTAAATAAAAGAGTTCTTGAAATACATGTATGTGTGCAAGTGTGAGGAAAGAAAAATAGCTTGTGTTGATTTTGTCATTATATTTGCTGTTGAAAAATGAATGTCTAAAGTGTTTTTAATAATGATGATTTTGTCATTAAATAGTCTAGTATAATTTTAATAATTTGCATTTTGTATTTTTGCATTGGGAGGGGGATATTTTTATGAAGTAATTTTTTTATTTTTTTGTTACATGATATATACATGATGTCTTTTTTTTTTTTTTTCTATTTCAGCTATTGTAATGCGTTTAAGTATGAAATATAAGAAAAAACATTATACAGCTAGCAGAATACATGTATTTGTATTTCTGAGACCTACTCTTTTGCCCTTAGTATTAATCTTGATTTGTATTCTGCAAACAATTTACGCTAGAAGATATAAGTAAGAAGCTGTACTTCCAATTCAAGTCATCACATTCCAAGAAAGTATGTTTCTTCATGCTCTCCTCACACAACAGTCCTCTAGGTTTGAAACTGAAAATCCCCATGGTAATTTCCCTGGGAATTTATGAGGTCTTTTGTCATCTCAGTATAAAAATAGGTTGGGGACTATGAATATGAAGAGGAATTAATTGTAGTATAGAACATGATAAGGGAGAGAGAGAGAAAAAGTGTGTATGTATCTGTGTGTGTGTGTACGTATGTGCACGTGCATAGTTTGCTGTGAACATGTGTCTGTGTTTATGTGTGTGTGTGGGCACTTGTAAAATTATTTATTCATTTTTTTTTATTGTTTATAAAGCTCGGAGAGTTTGTTCTTGATGGTTTGGGTGTGATGTAAAGCAGTGTATTATTATATTACATGTATCTCAGTGAAACAAGCAAGCAAACATGAAGAAAGCTGCACAGTTTGCACTTCCTGGATTTTCTTTTTTTAATTTATCACCAGCATTCTCCTTGGATAGCTAATCTAAAGAGGTGCATTTGGTAAATTTTTATTAGCAATGTAAGGCACATAATTTTTACATGTGGTAGCATGGAACCAGTAATAGTTGATAAATGAGGACATTTACCACCATTGTTTTACCTGTGTGTCTTTCTTTAGTTACAGGACAATTTTTACAATTTATCATTCTGCATATTATGAACGTGTAAATATGATGGTCTTGGTGATGACTCTGATGATGCAGATGTGTACAGTTCAATCTCAATTAATTTATAATACCTGAACAGAAAAATAATTATATAATATCAGAACCATCAAGGAAAAGAATTTTCAACAAAAAAAAAAAAAAATACTGAGAATGAATTCCATGTTTCAAAACACAACAGTTTCCAAGTTTTTGATGTTACAGTGAGTACAGAAGTGTCCTCCCAGTTTTAAACATATGCATTGTTGTGGTAGGTCTTTGCTGATAATTAGAAAGCTTAGATCGGGATGCAGTTATTCTTATTTCTGAATGTTTTCTACTAAAGAGTCAGTAGATAGCTATGAAGGTATGACTCTTAAAATCTTGGAAAGAAGCTGCCATATAGAATGAGAAGATAGTGAAAACGTGCAGGATGATTAGCAGTGTTAGTGTTGTCAAAGAAGGGGAAAATAAATAGGAATACTAGAGGAATGTAGAGAAATGATCTCAGTTTTCTCAAGCGAAGGAGTTGAATACACTGTGTAAAATGTCCTGTCGAAGTGAATAAAGAAAATAAACAGAATAATTTTGAAAGGTCAGGTACCTAAGTACAGGTCAAAGTAAATTTTTATAAAAATGTAGAAGATTCAGCCAT
This sequence comes from Peronia verruculata, assembly GCA_038406235.1. NCBI lineage: Eukaryota > Metazoa > Mollusca > Gastropoda > Systellommatophora > Onchidiidae > Peronia > Peronia verruculata. The sequence continues at coordinate 25,129 of JBCAUA010431434.1, read as the reverse complement.
GGGTACAGTGTACATTGTATTTAAAATTCTTCGATGAAATGACGAGAACAAAACTGTAGAGCTGCTATAACAAAAATCACCAAGCCCTTCACTATGGTAGAAGATTGGCGTTCATGTGATGCCCCCAAGCTGTTTTATAGCAGCTGGAGATCAGCACAGCTAGAGTGGTTATAACCGCTCTGTCAGTTAAAGCCACGACTCTCTTAGTGCGCAGACGCATTGCACTTGTCCCTGACCTGCCTCAGTTTAGCTCCTCTGTCTTCAAAATAAAATGATAGCACTACATTTTGCCCTGTCTATATGTCAGAGTGAACTGTGTCAGCCAGACCCACAGATAAAACAATAACATGTTCATACATAACATGTGTTGTGTTGGTGCACAAGCAGGGTTTATTTTGGGGTGGGGAAAAAAGTCAATGGACAATTGAATTAGAACAGTGCTGAGACTGAATCGGATCAAGGGGGGGGGTGTTTTGGGGGGGGGGGGGGGAGGTCATCCTGGCCAAGTGGTGAGATGTCTTTAGCTCTTCGAAAAACTTATGTCATCGGTTTGAAATTCAAATTCTACCGGGGATGGGCAAGACTACAACTGTGCATCTTTTTCAGTGACTCAGTAATCCCCTAGCTTCTTGGATAGGAATGCACGACGTCTAGCTTTTTTGGATAATGACGAATAATATACAGATATACATGTATTTCGGATGTCCATTGTATACATTGCGCACATTAAATTTAAAGAACACTTGATAATTAAAACTCAGATGAAGAGCAGGCGGACACGCCATTATCCGGGCACAATTTTCAAAATCCATTTTTCTACCCACAATAATATTCTTCTCACAAGAATTGGACACACGAACGCCGAGATAGTCCTGCGTTCTCGCGATTGAACGGTTACATCCCATTTCGGATATGAATGGACTGTATTCGCGCACTAGCACGTAGCAAGTTCTCAAGCATAACTATATGCACGCATATATATATGAGGTTTTATTTTCGTCTTGAGAAATTTGGGGAGAGGAGATGGATAACTGTGATTGCGAGTTTTCAGATTTCGAGATGCACAAAGAGGAGGTAACGGCGATTAGCCTTCTTAATATACATTGTACATCTTATTTTATATGTACGGTTGTTTCAACACAAAACAGATGTAGCAGAACACAAAACATGAGATGTAGTTGAAAAGAAGCGAGATATCTCATACTCCCAGCCCATGACTCTTCGTCAGAAGTGGCTCAGGCTTTAAGTTAACGGTTAGTCGTTATTCTGAGTAATCTCATGCCTTTAAAGAAGAAGCCTGATAACCTGCAGGAAGGAATGTTGAGACAGTTTGGAAGCAGAACAGTGAACATGATATTGATAAACTGAATATAGTATACATGTACGGTACTTGACAATATTAAAACAATGAGTAATGTCGCTAATATTATAATACACACATGTATGTATTCGTATAACGTTCAGCGTATAGAGGTTCACTTAGGTATCTCACTCTTTTACTCTTATCTTATGAAATCTAGACCTAACTGTTTGTTTTTCTTAAGTCTTTCAATCCTGAGATTTAAGTAGCTGTCTGATTTTTAGTGAAATTTTTTATGGACAGAAATTTGGAATTTCGAAATTTTGCCCTGACAGTGGCATTCGACTTACTCTTTTATTGATTTTGAACTGTCACGGATTCTTTAAAATGCGTAACGTGCACAGGGGCCCCCGAAATATATTCGCCGTTATCCATCTGAAAAGGCTAGCCGTCGGGCTTCCCTACCTAGAGGAAGCCAGGGGAACGTTGAGTCAGTGGGGAAAAAAAAAAAAATGTCGATTTCGATCGTCATGTCCTTCCTTCCATCTCCCAATGGAGGACGCGCGAGTCGTTCCCGGCCTCACCTCTGTGAGTTGTTTTCATCATGATGCAGACTCTAATTACTCTAAACCACAGAGGCACTGCGGCCCCCCCCCTTCCCCACCCGGACCTGTTCTAACATGAGACCTACATGTATTCTTATAAGACGCTTTTCGTCTGAAGAACCGAGTGGAAAGATACTATAGTGTATTGACCTAGATTTAGTTCCAACAGTTAGCTTAACACTTTGTTTCGTTGTCGTAAATATCATGTTGTGTTGGTTATGTAAGACATGCAGAAATCATCATTTTGTCAGTCTGTTGTCGGTTTTGTTTCCCTTTTAATAACATTTATATGGGTTTTTAAATTTTATTGAAGAGATGTTATTTGTCTTGCCAGTGACTTGAAATGATTCATGTTGTTTGCTTTTTAGACTTGCTATACGTGCAATCATGATGAACGACTATGCAACATATTAAAACTGTCTTGTCCTTCGACTGAGTTCGTTTTGTTTTTTGATAGGTGCTTGTTGCATTTGTTATATGTTCTTCTGTTCTTCTATAATCAGTATGAAAAGGGGGGGGGGTGCAGGTTCTTGGATTGATTTTTTCGGAGGGATTTTTTACGCCTCAAATTCGGATTCAGCATGTCCAAATTAGAGCAAAGGTGTGGAAAAAAAATTGTTTTGCATCTGGTTACCATGACAACGCCGCCATATTGGATTCTGTGTTTTGAAAATTAGCTGTTTTCAAATGCCTAAGGCTCCTACAGTATTGAATGCAACAGTTTGAATTTTTGCACGTGAACAATATAGCCCCATGTAAAAGACAAAATGCATTTTTTTTTTTTTATAATTATGTCATAGAATATTTTTCATAAATTTTTGAAATACAATATATGTATACTGACGAATCTAAATTCTTCGCAGTTTTCCACCAAATATCTGATTTTCCTCTAAAAACGAAAATGAAATTCAGAAAAACTGATGCATTTTTTTAAAACACATTCTATGGAGGACGTACTGTATACAGTATATCCCAAATTTGAAAGCAAATATTGTTGAGAAATGAAAAAAAGCCTTAGGGAAAAAAAGTGAAGAAATCATACATAATAATTGAGAAAATCGCAATTGAATTTTCAGAATCTCTCTATACAGCCGGCCATTTAGTGGTGCCGTTTTGGGCCATAAAGCATATGTTTCTGGCCATATTTCGTTGTTTTTCTGGTACCGTATGAGAGGAGTTCAAAGTGTGTAAAAGTAAGCTTAGAAAAACCAGATTTTGATACAGTGTTCTTTAGTCCCAAAACCTTATCTTCAGGACTTGTACCCCCCCCCCCCCTTAAATCTCACCAGTCGTTTTACGACAGTATTTTATTTTTGAGCAGGCTGTAGGAAAGAGACATACAGATTTGATGATGGTAGTTCATTGTATGTGACGACCGTCACAGCATTCCTTGATACTACTATAAAGATTATTATATTAGTTTAAGGGCTATGACACAAGGAACCAAAATTTCTTTTTTATTGTTTAAGTTATCGAGTTACCAAATAAACTTTCTTGCTGAAAATTTTATTTATTCGTGTCATAATGGTATCGTTATATTGCAGCGAACAACAGAAGCCGAGAGCAATGGAGACTCTGCCTTGCATGGCACCCCAATGACGTAAGTTGTCAGGGGAACAATAGTGATGATGATGAATATTTCTACGGGTATTGTTGTTGCGATGCGGTTGAACTTAATCAGAAATCAAACATATCCCTTTGCAAATACGGCACATAATAGTGTTACAGAATTTGGTGAGGACAAATTAATATGGAAGAACCCAAGAGCAGGATTCAGAGGACAAGGAATGTTGAGTGGAGCCAAGAAGTGACAAGGGGCTGATCTCTTAAAGCCTAACTCGTGGTCTTTTTCACTGTAAACCCTTCCGGACAGCACATAGTTTAACATCAAAGTACTAGTATCACATCACTTCAATGCATAGACTGCCATTTCTTAAACACATGTATGAATATTAGCCTAAATTTATAGTGTCGTTATTTTTAGTGTAAAGCAGCCATAGCATATTAGCCGGGGAAGGGGGGGGGGGGGGTTATGCCTTCTGGTAATGTTGTCGTATATTTTTTAAAATTAGTATGCAAAGTCATTTTCTTTTAAAGAGTTACATTACCCAGTAAGCCTAATTAACACACATAATATTATGATCACATCACAGTTGATCGAGTCATTTTAGTGGTTTCAAGCAAAATCAACAAATATGTTGATGTCAAGTATGTGTTTAAGGCGCAGCAATCGACCAATTCCCTATAGCCGACATGTAAGTTTATATTAATTTATTGGAGACGACACCTTGTAATTGTTCATCAACAATGTATAGATTCACATAAGGTAAATATGATGGACATTTAATGCCCATTCTCCACCCAGTCATTTGAGCGTGACAAGAAACTAAGAATTGCGAAGGCCTGCCTATGTCTACTGGTATCTCTACTGACTCAAGCAGATGCACCAAAATACTCAAGTTCTGTATGATCTTCGTACCGGTAACGAAACTTAGTACGATGCGCTGTTTCACGGAATAGGGCTTGTAATCGAGTCTTCTCTCATGACTTAGCGCTATTGCGATAGCACTGATAAAACGAATCGTAGGCCTAGATCACGATAGCACTGATAAAACGAAGCGTAGGCCTAGATCAGGGGTCCCCTGCGGTTTTTGCATTCGAGAGTCCTTACCCAAAAACTTATAATTCACGCGACTCTTATCGGCGGCTTGATTTGTAATATCATTTTTTTGAGATGGAGAGGGAAAGAAACATCTATCAAAGAAAAAAAAAAACATAAAAAAAGCAAGAATCTTTTAATTTTTTATTAGATAGCAAACTACTACCATTTAACCGCTGTGGCACACACTTCTTTTTTTTTTTAAATTTATTTATTTCTTTTTCCTTTTTTTTTTTTTTTACTGAAGCAAAAAAAAAAAAAAAATATGTAATAGTACAAACATTGCAATTGATGAGCTGAAATTAATTTCATCCCATGTCACCTTCAGCAAGGGCTACACGACCCTCTTCCACGACTTCGCGACCCCCCTCCCCCCGGTTCGGAACCCCTGGCCTACTCTCCAACGTAATTAGGCCTATGAAATCAAGCAGCGGTTGATAGTTATCAAGACATCCTGTAAACCGCCTCTTTTTATTTACAACCGTACCAAAACATAACTGTTACTTCTCTGACCTGATTGTAACCCAACGTTATCTACTGTATGCTTCCTCCCGCGGGAGCCCGGGGTTTTTTAGTAGGTTTTCTGCGCAACGCGGTATAAGCCCGCCATCGGTGGGGTGCCCCCCATGGAGTGTCATCCTCGATATTCCAGGAGAGACATCTCTACCGCCTGTCCTTGCTCTTGTCTTCTGTCCCGCTCTCTTTTTCTTGACGTGCAAACCTATCTTACCGTGTTTGACACAATATAGTCGTAATCGTGCTGATGTGTCCTTAAACCCCAAACAAACAAACAAACCACTGTATTCTTTAGTTTTATTTCGATTTCGTCAGACCTTTGTTGTTAAATGCCTGCCCCGGAATATTATTCACGGGTTCAGGACTTGGTCTTTCAACCTCCTGGATGGAGGTTATCTCGTTCAGCTCCCGCCGGTACTTAAATAATAATATAAAGCGGAGCTTTCGCACGATAAAAAGCAGGGAAAGTAGCTGTTTCTAAACTGATGTATTTTATGTTTAAATACAAATTCTAGCCATTAGCCTAAGAACATGTAGTTCCAGCAATAGGCTAAATGTCGACAATGCGCGCTTCGTATGAAGGAGCTCTGTAAGGGGGGGGGGGGGGGCTTGAAATAGTGTTTTTGTTAAAAATATTATTGTGGGGTTTTGTTTTCAATACATTTACAGTTCTGCCTTTTCAGGATATAAAAATAGTATTTTAAAAAGTTGCTATGTCCACTCTAAGGTGTGGGGAGAATGGTCAAGCAAAGGTTGGCCGGCCCTTTTGCCATCTAGGCTCTGGCACACTTGGGGCTCTATATGCAGTGGTAGATCATGAATATTTCGCCGGTTGGGAACAAATGCTTATAAAGACTTCGTTGTTATCTTTTTTTTTTTTTTCACTGAAATCGGGAGCGCCAGAGAAAGGAGTGGCAACTGGCTGACCATATCGTCGCCCGATTCACGTTACAACGTAACCGACAAAATCACCGGTTTAAAGTATTTGCCAATTTTTACAAACGCGCGCGTTGTTGACAAACTGAACAAAATAATATCTTGTTCGTTTTTGGATAGTATGTCGAGAATGTGCAATATTTCATGCTCCTATTACAGATTATTGAGCAAATTATTTATTTAGTGAAAAATATACATTTTTGTCACTCACTTTAGTACGTGGAGGCAAAATGTGTAGCGATATTGTCACTTATGCCACTCAATATGGTGGTTACGTTCGTGAAAGTAAAATTAACCACAGTATAACAGTTACGACAATTTAATGAGACGGAAAATGATCATATCTGTTTTTTTTTTTTTTTAGATTTGCTGGTGCATCAGGTTTAAAAATACATAAAAGGGTAATCAGCACAATCTTAATAACATAACATTTTACGCATTAAAAATAATGTCGGTATCATAATTATCAATGAAAAAAAAAGACTATACATTTCATCTCGATGTGCATATGTACGAGGCATAGAAGTAGACATAAAAAAGGGTAATCAACATAACATTGCCAGACCTAGTCAGCAGCATTTAATACAGTACACTGAAACATTATTTGGTTATCATAAGAAAAAAAAAATCAATTATTTCACCTCGACGTGCTGATAATGAGGTCTAGAAATACATAATACGAAACAGAATCAGCATGACATTGCCAGACTTGGACAGCAGCATTAAAAACTATGCATTATGAAATATTACGTATCTAAATAACAAGTAAAGAAAATTGTTGCAATGAATTTAAATTCAGTAATTAGCTTAGCTAATAGTGAGGCAACCGGAAATAAAAGTCTTTGTGTCCTTGATTTCTGATAAAGAGCACATCACCAGAGCAAAGAGAAATGTGATCCTGGTATTTCTCTTTTGAAATCTTGTTTGGCTCAGTGTTCAGTGTTTTCAGCGTATAGTTTGCCCAATTAATTCTCTTTCAGTCGTTTCTGTGAAAGTTCGGAGTCATCAGTCGCCAAACGGCGGGACTTTTAAAATATCATATCAGGATACATTCTAGTGACTTTCAGTTCCATAAATAGTGTTCCAGGACACAACATCCTCCTCAGAATCTCTTCGTGAAATCAAAATTCTCAGATCCTGTGACATGAATTTGAAATCAATGAAATCATCGAATTGCAATAGGTGAACTACGTTGTTACGACAGGCTTAGCTGAATACAGGCACACGGTTTGAAGGAACGTATCAATTTCCAGCTCTCTTTATGGCAGTACTAATTGAACTGTGAACAATGTCTCCCTCATTTTGTCCATGGAAGGACTCAAAGTAACGCAAAGAAATTTCTTGAAGATTCTTGCTGTTCACTTCTGCATACAGTACCATTGCTGGCATTATGGACTTTTTGTTCTGGCCAGTGCAGCCATCACAATACAAGTGAACCTCCTTTACACCATCGTCATAGAGCTGAAGAATTTTGTATACTGCAGATGACATGTCACACCAGTCCCGTTTGCTCACTTCTTCATGCCATGTAAAGCAATGGCAATTTTTGCTTGTGAGGTCATAGAAAGTAAGGTTGTAATTTGACAATCTTCTTTTGTAAAATAGTGCACTTTCTAATGACTGTGCCAGATAAATAACTTGCTGCAAGTCAAATGTCCCACATCTAACATCTTTATCCTCAAGTGCCCTTTCCTTTGACATGTTTTTTAGTTCTCTTACTTTCTTCTTTTCGGCGATTTGCTTTTCAAACCGCATTTTCAATTCCGCTGAAATTGTAATATTATTATCTTTTTTGACTTATTCACGTGCATGCACAAAAAGCATCGGTCTTTCTCAGGCCGATGAATTGGCAAATTAGTTTCTTTGACAGTCTTTTCATAGTATCTTAAGGTCGGTAGGTTGGGTTTTGGGAACCACTCCTCACAAAACATTACATACATCTTTGGTATGGTCAAATCAGAAATTAACCCTTGACGTACTTGGTAGACAAAAATGAGATTCAACCCTTGGAAATCTGTTGATGTGAGATTTTACTGCCTCCTGAGTCGTTTTTTTTTTTTTCTCCAGCAACTACCTCCTCTGATTGGCTCCCACCTCTCCCCTTATCTTCCTGTTGGAAACAACTTCGATAAAGCTGTGCGTGTTGTTTGCTCAGATATACATGTACTGAGGGTATTCAGAAAAAAAAAAAAAAAAAAATTCTGACATGCAGATATTGCTCGACCATCTATGGTAAGGAAATATTTTTTGGTGGCACCCCTTCGAGATTGTACATCATTGTTTCTTTTTCTCTGAGCGCTACACCCGTGTCTTATAATATGTTCCCTTTGCAGTCTAGGCCACCAAGGTCAAAATATGCTTGGAATATTTTGTTTCTCTGTTCATCTGTGATTGTGTCACATGTCTTGCCGCAGTTTGCACTTCCTTTAAAACGTGGTTTTAAATGGCAAGTATTCTCTTCTTTGTGGATGGACTGATGTGTTCCTCACATTTGTTTCTTTTTGCCTTCGCTTCTAATTTGTCCTTTGAACATTTATTTCTTTTGCACATTCTCCCACATTAAATTGTTCGGGTAGTTCATTTAAATCACTACTAGGCTCAGTTGAAGTTTGATAGCGCCACTGAGTGATCTGGATCAGTGGTTGTTGAGTGAGAGAGTTCACTGGTGTCACCATCATCTGCCCGTTCTTTTCTACCTTTGCGTTTTGTACTTGTTTTCCAGTGCTGATTGCAAGAAGAAATAACTTAATTGCAATGATCAAAGGAAACCAAAAGTTCGCAATCGGTAAATGCAGACCACATCTCCTTTTCACAATGTCTAACTTCACAAACACCTACATTGAATTCTGGTTCTTTGTCAGAATCATAAATCTCATCCGAGTCATCATTGATGCTACTGCTCTCTGACCCTCAAATCGTGAGCTCAGTTCTCTGTTGCCCTATTTCCATTTTTCACATTTTGAGAAAACCGATGAGTTACGTTTAGCGACTGTTTTTGTGCATAGGAGACAGGACAAAATGATTTTCGAAATCTACCTGTTTGGGCAAGTGATCGATGAAATAACTACAGTGCATGGTAGATTTACTGTCCCTTTTTCACCTGATATATATATCCAAATCGCCCAAAATGGGGATAGGACAGCAAAGAAATACGTTTCGTTTCTATTGCATCTAGATCAGAGGAATATCATCTCCACTTAAATTTGCGAGGGAGATGCCAATACCACTGCCCAGTTGGATCAAAGTAAAGTCATTTTCGCTGGTTCCTTTTAAGTTTGTGAGGGGGATAACTGTCGTCTGCTGATCTACAATGATAAACAGTTCTTAGTATAAACAATATATTATGACATTTTAAATACTTATTCAAAAACTCCACTTACTGCAAGCACCCGTATACAGTAACCCTTAATCTCACAGTGAAACATATCTCAAAGTAGTGCGCTTTAATATCACCACAATAAAACTAGACATTTATCTTTCCGGGATATTTCAGAGAATTGACGCAGTTCTAGGAATTCACCAGACTATTTACCGACGCATTTCTAAGATCTGTGGGATTTCTAGAAAGCGTGATATTATGCGTAATGAATCTTTGCTCGTAGCCACTTACGCTAGTACGTCACATTGAATTATTGTAAAAAAGCGGAAGAAACGATTCACGTACTAGTGTAGGCCTATCGTCCCTTGGTCGTCATGAGTGATTTCAATTTTTTTTTTTTTTTTAGTTTGACCAGGCCAAAACCAACGGTAATAGTTAAAATCGTCTCCTCCCAGCGGCTTCGAAAATGACTCCCAGGAAAGCCCCCCCCCCCCCTCACCCACCGCCCTTAAATCCCGAGAGATGTTTTAATGCAATTTTGATCTGCAAATGCAAACTTTTGCAAAATTTTGTGATGGATTCGTCATCTTACCGTTAGAGTTCCGGGAAAATTATTATAGCAGACTTTGTGTTTATCACCCCCTCTCCCCCCCCCTCCCCTCCTTTCCGCAGACCCCTCAATCCGCCACTGTATTGCATTTTAGCCTATCGGTGGAAAAATGAATAACAGCAAAGATACAGCTGCAGGCAAAAAGAGACTGACAGTAACGAAAACAGCAAGATAAATGGGCAAAGGCCAAAATAAAGATAGACATAGGTTAACAACGGGGCGGTTTGAGAGGAGTTAGGAAAAGGGGAGGGGGAAGAGGAGTAAAAGGGACACAAAATTTGCCAAGATACGTTTACAGGAACTCTTAACAAGATCTATGATAAGAATTAGAAATACTGCCAAGGGTTCTTTGACGTGCGTAACGTGCGTTATCACCTCCAAAATATATCTGCCCTAATCAGAGTGGGCTAAACGTCGAGCTTCCCTGCTCGGAGAGGGTTCATTAGTCCGAAGGTTCACTAGTCCGAAGGTTCACCAGTCCGAAGGACAAAGAAACTTAGTTATTTTCATTCAAAAAGACAATTATGGTGCTTATTATTATTATTTATTTATTTATTTATTTTGGACTGAACAAACATTCTTAAATGTACATGTATCTTGTTTTTATTGTGTGTGTGTGTGTGTGTGCGTGCGTGCGTGCGTGCGTGCATGCGTTTTTCACTGCTGTGGGAAGGAAATCGAAGAATGTTCCCATAAAAAAAAAAAAAAATCAGTTATTTTCAATCAAAAAGACAATTTTTGTTTAATTTTTGAATTAACAAAGGATCATAAATCTGATTTGTTTTTTATTTTGGGCGTGTATGTGTGTGTGTGTGTGTGTGGATGCGTGTGCGTATGTGCGTGCGTGCGTTCATTTTTCACGATGCAGGCATCGTGTTTTAATTTCTTGTGGCTATCGGGATTTCTGTGAGGCAAGCCTACTACTGACTTCAGACAGCCAAGTCACGCAAATGATGTTCCTGTCACACCATTGTCACTAAGGCATCAGACAATTCCACAGCTTTCAGAATTATTGCACTAGACAATGAGAAAACAAACAACAAAACTAGATCTAACAAAAACAAAATAACAACAATAATGATAAAAATCCAAAGGGCACCACCTCGTTTTTTCTTACAGCTGAATATTTGATAGGCTTTCAATCTTTATTATTTCAACCAAGATTATCTCAGCTTAGCCTATCTCACAGTTTTCAATCAAGCCACTCCCTTTGTAACTTTGTTCCCCGCGTTCACTAGGCTAACAGATTTGTTTGCACATATGTACGAGAGATTGAGAAGGAAAGACCATGAACAAACGGGAATTGATAAACTGAAAATAAAACAGGATTTTTATTTATTTATTTATTATAACGAATGCGGTGGGCTGAAACTAATAGATACAGCACCAGATAGATAGATACTACATGTATTATACAAATACAGCACTGTGGAATTGAAGCCCTGAAATGCTTGCCCTTCATATATGTATTTTTTAAAAATGATTTAAATCTAGATCTACGTTTTCTGGCAACACATTTCGTCGTTGTTATTTTCCTCAGGCGAAAGCATGAATTAGGACTGTGCTAATGTTTGATAACATGATGAGACATGCATGTTAGTTACAGATTTTTTTATGTTTTTATTTTTAACTTGCATTTTTCTAAGTAAGTCGAGTATCGATCTTTCAGATAATCGAACAATACTTAACAAAATTATGAGATGATGTAATGATATGATTGCTGAGCATTCTACAAATGAATCTTTAGGAAGGAATGTATTTCATATTTAAGGAAAAGAAAGGGGAAATGTTCATCACAGTCCCTTTGGCGCCATGAAAGAGCCCGTAGACTGGGCTCGAGTATTAAAATATTACGACTTCTACGAATACAACTGAATGTGCCACTTGCCGGTTTCACACTGTTGCACCAGACAAGACAGGGGTCTATCTAGGCCTAGAATTAGATGATGCAATTTCCCAGAAAATCGAGGAGATAGTTCAGGCCATACTCCACCAGTTGTCTATATATTTAGTGAATTGTAGATTCTAACTCTGCCTGACAAATACATAGTTAAGGTCTGGGTTCTGTATTTGAGTGTTTGGATCAAGAATAAGGCCCACGTGTCAAAAGAAGATCTCTTCCTGCTTACACCGTCCATTTACTTCATTCTATGGCGACTGAAAACGTCGAGGAAGCTGTTAGTCAACTCACAATGTGTAGGTATTCTGTTTTAGTATGATTTAAGAACCCTTCAGGGCTACGTTAAGAATTATAGATCTAGATCTACATCTAGGCCTATGTCTTTAGCCTTTAGCTATTAACTAGATCTAAGTCTTGGTCTAGACTATAGGCCTAGATCTAGATTCTAGATCTAGAATCTTGTACAAGGCTCTAGATATCTGGATCTAGTTCAAGGTCTAGACTCAACATCGGTCTAGTTCTAAAATAAACAGCAGATGGAAAGTGTTTAATTGTTCTTAGTTATCTAGATCTAGATCTAAAATCTTCCAGATTCTAGATACAGATCTAAGTCTAGACCTAGATATGTCGATCATGAATTAAAATAGGCCTACAGTTTTATCTTAAAGTTTTATTTCTACATATGCAGTTATTAATTATTGGAAGAATCTTGCTAAGAATAAAATCTACTGTAATTTTAGACAATGATTCTAGATTCTAAATTTTCAACATCAAGATTGAGGAATATGCTAGATGTAGATCTGGATCTAACAAGCAATAACTGAGATGAAATGCAGTCTAAAATTTGGACATGTCTTCCATTGCACTTCTTTTCTCGAAGTTACTTGACTTGAATACAGTGCAGGTACTTAGATGAGTGTTTAATTCAGTTTCATGCTGCCTCTTTGCATAGGGATTTACTGCAAGTGCGAGTCAAACAGTTTGATGCCATTTCATCCTCTCCCTTCCCACGGCAATCAAACGACCTGGTTTTTCAGTCTGCCATAGAGATTAAATTATAACAGTTTTGTACCATTCTGATATTTCTGAATTTCAAGCTAGACAAAAGTTGATATATGTATTAATGTATTTTGACAATATAAGTCAATTTCATCAGTTCTGCCCATTGTTTATATTAATTTCAGTGCTACTGATATTACTTGCAGCATAGCAATCAGAGCGTCGTCAAGCTGACCTCATGTGAAACAATTTATATGTGCAAAAGATGGTTTTTAGTTCATATTGATAGTGTGGATATGACCTTGGGAGAAGAAAGTATTTAAGTCAACAAAGCAAAACATACTGAAAAGATGTTTTGAAGAATGCAGTTCTTTTCTGTGACCCAAAGTAATTTTTAGTTTTCCAAATTTCATTTTGTTTATAAATTTCAGCTGAGATCTACACATCAGAATCTAAAGGAGATGATTCAACAGGGAATGGCACAAAGGAGAAGCCAGTCAAGACTGTTCTTCAAGTAAGATATACTTTATTATAAAATAAATTTCAAAAGGCGTTATTTTGAAAAGATTCAGTGGCATGCCATTCTAGTTCAAGGTTTGTTAAAAATTTAACTAAGAATGGACATTGCCTTTATTACTGCTTGTGAAGCAATGTTTTGTTTTATTTTTATTATTTTTTGTTTTTTCAACTTTTTTTTTTTCATTTGCTACATAAATTTATTTGTTTATAAATTTCTTCTAAAGGTTTGTTTGATTTTTTGTTATTATTCCGTCTCCAGTGAACTCTCCAGGATGTACTCTGAAACTTGTAAACAGGATGAAAAAAGTATTAGTTGCTCACTGAAGGGTATTTGCCATCCTTCTGACTGTATTGTGTTTCAAAATTTTGCAGCTGAACCTGGCACAGATTTTAGAAGTTAAACCCATTCTTCATTGTTCTATCTGTAATTTCAGGCAATGCGGTTGGCTGGTCAAGAACCCTTCCCAGTCATATACTGTGATTCTAAGACAGAAGGACAGGTATATTGTGGCTGCATTTTGTCATAGGATGGTTTTCATGAAAATTTTAACTGTGACAGTTTGGATTTTTTTACAGTGACATAAAAGTAAAATGTGAATGTCTGTGTCATTCATACTACTAGTAGATAATAAACCTTAGGTTAGAACATCAGTTTATTAGTATGATTATGATGATAGAGGGGGAAATAATATTGGAACCTATGACACAAATTTTTTATATTGTCATGTTCAGCTGAGAGGAAATTCACTGTAGACCTTAACTTAATGAGGTCAAAAGTATTTTTTTTTCCATACACAAGAAAGCAGAGAAAATAGATTCTGTGACTTAAGAATGTTGAAATTCAAAGTTCTCACTGGGGTGGGAATAAACCATTGAGCAGTTGTGGCTGCAGTAATAACACTTTTAAAAGGACAAAGGCAAAGTATAAAATAGAATGGACAAGAACTGATGATACTCTGCTTTTCTAATAGTTACAGGATTTTGAACCAGTAGCAAAATCACAGCTGAAAAAAATTCAGAAGATCTGGCAAAGAGAACAGTACAAAAAAGCTGATGCTGAGGAAGCGGCAGTAAGTAGCAGATGTGCCACAGAAATGTATTTGGTTGGTATGGAAAATTGATTTACTTAAAACATGGTGGTCGTCGTAGAAGTGACAGTCATGGTCGATTGTTATGATGGTGATGGTAAGAAACTAATCACTTCAAGGGACTAGCGTGGTGACGGATGTGGTAATGGAGGGTAGCCAGGAGGATAAGGTGGGTGAGATGATTATGGTATGGATAATTGATTTACTTAAAACATATGCAGATACAAATATCTAAGGAAAATAAGGAGCGAAATTCCCTTTGACAGCTTCTAAATGAATCATATCCTGCTTCGTTTTTATTCCATGTCAGTCTCTCTTTTTTTTTTATCTTTTGTATTTATAGTAGATCTATATTTTATACATTTTCATGACTTTTTGTGTTTTGGATTAGATAGAGATAATAGCTGGTAGCTGATGGATGGAAGATTGCCATTTCAGGTTCTAAATATTGAAGCCGAAAATAACATTATTTAAATTAATTGACGACTTATTGTCACATTTCATTTAAACTTGAGAGATCATTCTGGCTATTTAATGGCCTTATTGCATGACAGCAATGCAGTATAAGGTAACTAAATTGTAATGACTGAGGGAAAAATTCCCAATTAATGCTGATGTCATAGCCAGTTGATAGTGATATATTTAATATGCAATGTCATTAATGTTTTCATTCGTGAAAATGACTGTTTTCAGTTCATAAGTTTCACAACATTGTTCTCTATTTCTTCTTACGGGCATGTTTCCAGCATCTCTTTTCTCTAGAGCGTTCTAGATTTTAATTGCCCATTTTCTTTTAGCAAATGTTGATTGTGTTTTCTTATTTAATGTTTGTGTCACTAGCAAAAGGATTCTGACAGAAGGGAAAAGAACCTGGAAGAGGCAAAGAAAATAACAATTTCCATGGACCCATCCTTACCAGCTCCTGTTGAGGTATGAGAAAAAAAAAACCAAAAAAGAATTGATCAAAGCTACAGCATTTGTTAAGGTCCTCAGTTTCCAGGTCAAAGCCAGAAATGTGGCCTTTAACACACACACGCACGCACGCATGCACGCACGCGTGTGTGTGTGTGTCATTTTCAGGAAAACTGGTTCACCTCCTGAGGCAGGAGAGAAAAAAAAAAAAAAACAGCTAGATTGAGAAATTGAAACTGATAGAGAAAATACCAGAGGTTAAAAATTCACAGGGCTTACCCATGGTTGATAGAAAATTGTGAGAAGTATGCATGTATCTGTAGCTTCTAGATTATGTTTGTTTTCCTTCAAACAAGAGCATTTATCACCATAGTTTTATTATCTTCTACAGACTTTTCAGCAGACTAGACAACAGGATTCATTGTCTTGAAGTAGCTGGCACTATAATGAAATCTTGTGTAGTATGCAGTGTTAATAGCTAGCACAGTATTGAAATGCTGTATTAATGGCAAACAAAGATAGAGATCCCCTTATGTAGCTCCTAATGAGATTGTATCACAGTATCAGATGAAGATCTGGCAATCCTTGAGATGGTTGAAATAATTTTGATGATCAAAAATGAAGGATGCTGTGAGTGTTCTTTTTTCTTTAATTGGTGGTAGCTCATGCAAAGTACTATTTGCTGTATTAGAGTCTCAGTATCAAAGGACAGTATCAGGTCAAGAGAGCACATTTCATTTTAGATATGGAGATAAATTACCCCAGTTCAAATGAAGTAATCTGAACCCCAAAACTCCAGTTAATAATCATTAGCTAATTTCAGTACTAAGTGTTTATGTAGCCTTTTCTTTCTATTAATTTATTTAAAGGCCGGTTATATTGGGCTCTACTTTTTTTATATATATATATATATCTCACGCCCAGGCCATATGAATCGGGAGTGGATCGGGGAAATTTCAAATTACTGCCATTTTTAACCTTTTTCTGACTGAGATACAAAATTTTTATTAGTTTTCCCCAAAATGAAAATTCAGTGTTTTTCTAATGTGAAAAGAAAAATTTGGTATCCGAGTAGAAAAATAATTAAAAACGGCCATAACTTGCCATTGCCTGGAGTGACTTCTGACTCATTTGCTCTGGTTGCAAGATATATTATCATTTTTTGTTATATGTATCAAATGTGAGGTTTTCTTGATGCAATTAACATGGATCTTTTCTAAGTTTCTGTCTTTCCTTGTTCTTTTAAATGATATTTTGTTTTTATTGACATGGGATGAAAGGAGGCTATATCATTTGCGCAATATAAAATGGCTGTCGAAATATGAATGATCATTGTTTACATTTAACTGGTGAACAGTCTAGTCCTGTCTCATTAACAGTTAATATATTTGTTGTGTTTGGTAATGTTGATGACTTATCATTACAAGAGCAATTTCTGTATCTGTAATTTACAGATAAAGCTTCGAGATGCGGTGAAAACTCGTGATCAGAGAGTGAAGATTTATGGCTGGGTTCATCGTTTGAGACGACAAGGTAAGATCTGATTTACAGCAGTCTTATCAGTGAATCTGAGAAGATTAATTTTCTTTGCCAAAAATTTTGAACGCATGCATGCATGATGAAGAGGCAAGTTTTTCATTTTCATTTATTTTCATGCATATATCTATATCACTGTGGAGATTTGCTTCCTGTCATACTCCAGGATTGTCACAGAATTGATAGCTTAAGTATTGTTATTCATAATATGAGAAATACCCCCAGACTTGTCTATTGAACAATGTGTGGAAATTTTTTTTTATAGTGTAATATTTGTAGCTGTTTCTTATTTCGTTTGTAAATACTTGCATCTCAACTGTTACGATGTAACTACTGTTATATAGCTGTTTATCTGCATGTGGAAGTTAGCAGGTTGTGTCTAGTTTTTTTTTATCATAGTTTAACTTTTGAATTTTACTTAAACAGCTTTTGAAAACAATATTAAAGTACATAGTGTAAGATTTGTCTCTGATCTGTTTCTGGAAAAGTGTACATGTGTTAATTTTGCTTCTCCTTTTAGGAAAAAATTTGATGTTTGTGATTCTCCGAGATGGCACAGGATTCTTGCAGTGTGTGATGGCTGACAAACTGGTAATTTAAAACACATACAGAAAAAATCTGTGACTGAAAATAAGCCTGCATATTGTATTTAAAGAAAAAAAAGTGTGGTAAAAAATATCTTTTTGTTTGACATCTTTAAGGGCATGTGCTACTACAAAAAATATTTCGCGGTTTCTTTAGAAAATACTGGTTTTGTTTTTTTTTGTATCATATACCTGTCACTGAGCTGTTAAGGACATAGCATTGAAGCTATGCGAATAGGTACAGCCTTCTTATATTATTATGTAGCAATTCCTGATCTTTTTAGCGTAAAGTTACATCAAAACTGCATTGCGCTTAAACGCCTTATGATTTTCACATAACGGTATCAATGTTGAAAACATCATATTGTTATGCCACCCCGTGGATAATCGCACAAGTGACTCAAGTGTTTACAGACCGACCGAAGGAGCAAAACAGCTGACCAGTCAGAAGGCTAAACTTACACCTCCTTATCCACAAAGCCAATCACAAGTGCCGTCCCACGTGTTGTCAAACAAAGAAATGGTTACGGGTTAGTCAACAGCATGGCCTGATTATGCAGTCATACATCGACCATCACTTCCACTCCTTTGTCTACCTGTTCCCTCCACCCCGTTCCCATGTTACTGCACATCTAGCACTGTCCGTTTCTCTCAAGTGGACAGTATGATGTGGAATTATACCATAAGTACTCGGGTGTCTTGGCCGGACACCGGGCTCTTAGGCGGATTTTTTTATTTGA
Organism: Peronia verruculata; assembly: GCA_038406235.1. NCBI lineage: Eukaryota > Metazoa > Mollusca > Gastropoda > Systellommatophora > Onchidiidae > Peronia > Peronia verruculata. The sequence goes on along the minus strand of JBCAUA010431434.1, from coordinate 6,906 downwards.
GAGCGCCCAGAACGGGTTCTTAAAGGGGTAAATTATAGAAGAAAAATTCCGTTTCGCAGCAGAGGCGAGTTCTTAGGCGGACCGGGCTCTCAGGCGGAGGGTTCTTAGGCGGAGACCACTGTATTACACTTGTTATAAAAAAAAAATAGTAATACCACCCTTACCATAACTCATATCCTGATATTTGAACAAACATGCATATGTAAAAATCAGTATTTGTCACAAGACATATTGTCAGAGATATCTGATAAACAAAAGTGGGTCAACAGTTAAATCCTGAGTATCACTGGTTCCTTTGATGGCACATGTATTGACAGCTTAGTTCATACTGGGAGTGATCTTGTCTTCTAATTTTAAGCATATATGGCATAAGTTACTTAAAATAATTGTCTGGTTAACAAATTGCCATTATCTTAATTTTACGTTCTGTATATGTCTTTCAACCTCCTGATAGTGGTTATCTCGAGTTTCTAAATGTCTATTGATTTGTTGAGAAACAGAACTAAAACATTACATAATGTATTGTTTTTATAAGATGTTTTAAATTTAATAGTATTGAAATGGTTGGGATGCAGAACAGTGGCAACACGTTATCCATAATTTCTTTATCAACAAGAAGTGATGGAATTTACAGTCAATTTTTAAAATTTACTTTCCTGTGTTTTTAATTCCGGACCAGATGACAAGTATTATTGATGTTATGCTCCTTTTTTTTCTGCCAAATTCACTTAATATAACTGAGTGCATCCCCATAAAGTACATTTCTATGCAGGACAGTCTAACTCAATTGATTTCAGATCCACCTTACTTGTGTCATGTATTTGTTTCAAATGCAGTGTTTCATCACACAGTTTTTAACAAGCCGTTGAAATGGACAATGTCCAACAGCTCAGCCAAAGTATCTTAGCAAGCTGTCTTTGGTAGTGTTTCATTTACATGAACAAAATATTCGCAGGTGCGTGGTATGTCATCCACAGGTTAGATGCCCCCAATTATAATGTTCAGAATAAAACCCAGCCCTGTCTTGCATTTGTTTAAAGACATGGCTGCTGATTTTATTACTGAAATCATATGTTGCCATAATATATATATATATATATTTACATTTCACCACTAACTATGATATTGCAATGATTTGCATCTGTGATCTAGTGAGTCTACTTTTGTTTAGGCCATGCTAAGCTTTATACTTTTCATATACAGTTTATCTGGGTACTGCATGCATCACTTGTAATTGAAACAACATAGTGTTATAATCTCATTATAGCACTGTCCTATTTGTTTGTCAAGATTTTGGAAAACTAAAATAGTAAACAATGATGCTCATCTCTCTTGCTCAGCCAAGATAAGAGCTCTAGAATCTGATAAAAGTAAGGAAGTTGACAAAGGCAGAGTCAAAGAAAGAAATTTGTTGTTCTGATTTATTAAAAACTGCTTTTCTGATTATGACCACTGACCTTTTAGGGATGAAAATTTCATAATTTACATTTTTCTTAAAGTCTGCCCCAAAAAATTCATCCTCCAGTTTAAGTCTCAATGAGACGTTTCACAATTTGTTCCATAATTTTGTTTCAAGTTAGAAATTTTAGCTCTTTTATCATATTCATGATTTTTTTTTTCCAGGTATCATGAAGAAAGATAATTAGAATTCTTTAGAATGTCACTGCCATTTTATTGAATACAGCTCTTTTGGCCTAACTATATATATAAACTATATCTATCACTGCATGTCTGTCATGAAATAGTACATGTTTTTCATCTAGAATATTGAAATGAACAATTACAGATGTGAAATTGTTCAAATATTCGTCTGTATATCATATCAGTTCCTGCCAACTCCCGTGCATATTTTAGAAAGAAAGAACTTTGGGATATAACAACATATTTTTAGTTGTCTGAGGTGAAAGAATTGAGCTGTCAGCTTTTTTTAAGAAATCAGCTCATTTTTAAAAGAATATAAAAAAAGAGAGAGAGAGAGAGAGAAGAGCTGTGTTCATGCACTACACTGATTACTGCAATAATGCCATATCTAAACATGCTGTTTATTCACAACTGAGTTAAATATTTTGCTTGCTACAATGGCAGCTTTGAAATCCTTAGTATTGTTTTCACTCACCAACATAAAATTAACTTGTAGATATGTAGTTTGGACAGCCAAGCCAATTTTTGGAGTCTGACAAGCAATTTTTTTATTTTTTTTTATTTACTATTTACATTCCAGAATTTCTAGTCATTGTTTCATGAGAAGTTTATACAGTTACCTTTTATTATTTTCAAATGGCTCTATTGGAGTCATAAATTGCATGAATGTGTTGTTGTTGCTGAACCACTGGATTTTCTTTATCATGTTGATTAAAAAAAAAAATTATAACATTTCACTGTGTTGATTCACATTTTGCACAAGCTGTAACATGTACATTTCTCCATGCTCTTCCATGATCACATGTTTTGTAATCACTTCGTGCCAATCTTGTATTGACATTTCACTATTGTCATTTGTACCTCTGTTTTGGCCTTACCCATGCAGCATATTCATGTGTCGATCTCTGCATCTATACACTGCCTAAGTTTCTTGCTGTTTCTTTGCGTTCTTGTTACATTCTAAGACTGTTTTTTCAGTGAAAAGTTTTCTTCTTTCTTTTGCTTCTCTCAAATTCTCCTCACCTGCCCTACCCACCTCCTCCTTCCTGCTGTTCATGAAAACACATATAAACCATCTTATGAATTAATATAAGCGACAAGAAAACTACAGTAACTTTCAATTAGAAGAATGACTGGAAATATATTTTGAAATACATGTATTTACAAAACATGGCAAGACTATACTATACATAGGAAAACAAATATGTTCACACACAAGCACACTGCAGGTATACACTCTTCTTCATGAATATAGTAAATAAAAACAAATGACAATCAAACTACATTAATTTTTAATTTAAAGAAAGACATGAACATTCATATTATGTTTTGAATATGTAAGGATTTTTTTTTTTTTTTTTTAAAGGCAAGTGCAAGATTATGGTAAAGGTAATTAATAATTATTACAAAGCTCCTTGCAGATATACACTCTGCATTTTCAACGTAACAAAGAAATTGTAGTAAAGTTACATTAACTTTCAAACTGAAGCTCATTTTGAACTTGTTTAGGATATTTTGATTTGTGAGAGGAACATTTACATAGCATGGTAAAATGATGGACAGGATAATAACAATTTTTAATAAGCCTCCTACAAATAAACAATTTTCTTCATTAACATACGTGTACAAAAAAAGCAACAATAGATCATTGACTTATGACGTTTCGCTTCCGCGTGCGCCCACCATTCTATTGTTTACATTTCAAACATGGAAGTAAATCACTTATGACGTTTCGCTTCCGCGTCCGCCCCACATTCCATTGTTTGCATCTCAAACATGGAAGTAAATCACTTATGATGTTTCGCTTCCGCGTCCGCCTACCAAAAATTTGCATCCAAATACAGAAGTAAACACGAACATGGAAAGGATCTATATAGTACATTAACTTTCAATTTGAAGAAGGTATAGTATTTGAATGTATAACAGAAAATTATATGAAAAATAGCTGGACAGCAAATATTTAATAAGCTTCCTACAATAAAAAAGTGTCACACTTGACTTAAAAATTGGTTAATGCCGACCGTGCGCTCAGTGTCGATAGAAACTGGCTGATTTGCCAGTGAGGATTTCAGTTTATAGATTTGGATCAAACGTTGACAGTATATGTACTCTGTATAAAAAAGATGTTTAAAATTGATTTTCTGGTATAGATTTAAATATTTTTAAAAATTGTCTATTTATCAACAAGTATGACTAAGAACAGGCGTGTAACACAAAATAAACATGTACCTTAATTTCATTTACTATTTGTGGTTCAGTATACATGTAAATGTTTTATTAAGGTTTATACCCATGATTTATACCTGGTCAGCTTAAGGTAATATGTTGATTTAGAAGAAAAGACAAGAATGCAAAACTTGGTGACATAAAACTGTGATTATCTATCTCCAGATTTTATGAAAGCTTGACTTAGAAAATCAAGTTACATGTCTAGCACTTCTATTTTCTATTGATGAATATTACAAATATCTGGATCATAAGAGCGCCCTTCCTTCAATGTGCACAGAAACTCTGATTTGCATGTGTCCACACAAGGTTCTCGTACATTCAAGTTTTGATTATGTCTGTGAAGAGAAACAATTGGGAAAAGGTGTAGCTGAACATTTGTCGAGTGGATAGTTGTGTTTCCAAACCTGTGAATTCATCCACTTTTGATTTACTCAGAAAGTAATAGGTTTTGACAAATTTGAGAAAGTAAAACCCTATACAGACAGACAGATAAATAATTTCATGTAAACAAATAAATGAATTAATAATAAAGTCAAAGTATGAAACAGATGGATATCAGATGGATGGATGGATGGACAGATGGATCATATATATATATATATATATGCATGTTTGTGATTTTATATGAATATTTTGTTTCATTTAGTCTTTGGGTCATCATTTTGTAGGTTAAGCACAGTTGGCCCATGAAAACACATGTATAAGTATGGCGATAAAGAAATCCTAGATCAGATGACCTCTTGCCTTTGATGCTCATTGGCGTGCTTAGATCCTTAGTTGTTAATTCTTTGCCTTTAACCAACACACATACTCGTCATCCCTTCTCCTCTTACTTACCTATAGAATGTTTGAAACAGCTGATCATCTTTCTTCATGCGCTGGATCAGATCCTCCCAGTCGGCTCTGTATAAGCTCTTCATGTTGTAAGCTGTCTGAAATTGTGATTGTAATAAATTAATAATAACTAATCAATAGTTGAAATGAGCACGAGTGGTATTCTGGTGGTGGCAAACAATGCATGATTGTAATAGTGGCAATAAGATAAAGGAGAAGAACATAAGAAAAATGCGGTACGCATTGTACAAGAAAAAAAAAAAAAGCGTAAGTATTACATCTCCATGTTAGGCTATAACTTATATTGATAGACAGTAGGCTGCCGTACACGGAACTGTAGGTAGAAACGGAAGATGTTCAGATTGAATGTCACATCAGATCTGTAATTATGTTTTAAACCAAAATTTAATCCTGAAACAGAAAGTAGTGAAAGCAAAGGTGTACAGAACTATAAAGTAAATATAAGCTTGTTGATGTAAACATTTATCTAACTGTTTGCTTGTGTGTCTGTTTGCCTATCTGTCTATCGGCTGAATATATGTGTAAATTCGAAGGGGAAGAGTAGAGAGGAAATCTACTTCTATCTGTCAGACTGCGTGTCCTTCTGTCTGTCTGTCACTGTCAGAGTCCTACCTTAGCTGAATATTCAAACATCCAGTTAGGATCATTGTGTGCGTTGGCCTCTGTTAGATTCAAGTAAAACTGCTGATAGTCCAGGACAGCCTATGGCACAGAATACAAGAAGAAAATAATACCAAAGATCGTTGCACGGGATGGATGGATGGAATTGGCGGGTGGAAAGATTGGTAGGTGGTGAATGGGTGAAGGGATGGATGGATAGATGGGTGGATCTCTCTTTTGCTCATTCTGCTTAACTGCCATTTCTCACTTTCTTTCTTATTCTCTCTCACTCGCACTCTCTCTCTCTCTCTCTCTCTCTCTCTCTCTCTCTTTCTCTCTTTGTGTGTGTGTAAATTTCATTAGCTACTCAAGAGAACACAGACACACTCAAAAACTCATACATAAGAGCTGTTCGGGTAGATGCCGTCCATGGTGTAAATGCGGTAGATTGGGTTGAGATAGGAGTAAGGAGTGACACTTGAAGCAACAAAGGCGTAGTTGACCGGCCGCTGCAAGGTAGGTTCATCGTAGAACATGAGAATGCTGTCGCGGTGAGTGTGCCCGTAGAACTGATTGACGATGGTGCTCTCGTACCTGTGTTAATTGTTACTGTAAGTTATGAGGTTGGCGTTGACGGTCAAACTGACAAAAATCATTGACTTTTGATCTGGAATTTTTGGGCCTTTGCTTCAATTTAAAAGTAAATTGCTTTTTCATGAGTCATATTATCTATTACTAATGATGGTTATGATCTGTAATTATGTTTTAAATCAAAATTTAATCCTGAAGCAGAAAGTAGTGAAAGCAAAGGTGTACAGTACTATAAAGTAAATATAAGCTTGTTGATGTAAACATTTATCTAACTGTTTGCCTGTGTGTCTGTTTGCCTATCTGTCTATCGGCTGAATATATGTGTAAATTCGAAGGGGAAGAGTAGAGGGGAAATCTTCTTCTATCTGTCGGACTGCGTGTCCTTCTGTATGTCTGTCTGTCACTGTCCTACCTTAGCTGAATATTCAAACATCCAGTTAGGATCATTGTGTGCGTTTGCCTCTGTTAGATTCAGGTAAAACTGCTGATAGTCCAGGACAGCCTATGGCACAGAATACAAGAAGAAAATAATACCAAAGATCGTTGCATGGGATGGATGGATGGATGGAGATGGATGGATGGATGGATAGATAGATAGATGGATGGATGGATGGATGATGGATGGATGGATGGAATTGGCGGGTGGAAAATTGGTAGGTGGTGAAGGGATGGATGGATAGATGGGTGGATCTCTCTTTTTCTCATTTTGCTTAACTCCCATTTCTCACTTTTTTTCTTACTCTTTCTCACTCGCACTCTCTCTCTCTCTCTCTCTCTCTCTCTCTTTCTCTTTGTGTGTGTGTAAATTTCATTAGCTACTCAAGAGAACACAAACACACTCAAAACTCATACATAAGAGCTGTTCGGGTAGATGCCGTCCATGGTGTAGATGCGGTAGATTGGGTTGAGATAAGAGTAAGGAGTGACACTTGAAGCAACAAAGGCGTAGTTGACCGGCCGCTGCAAGGTAGGTTCATCGTAGAACATGAG
>JBCAUA010431323.1:0-17780 GCA_038406235.1 Peronia verruculata | reverse complement strand
TCGATGAAAGAGTAGGCTGCGTGCCGCTGTCCGGGCAAAATTTCCAAATTCCAAATTTCTACCCACAAAATTTCTCACCAAAAATTGGCAGCTTCTAAAAGCCGAGATAATCCTTTCTCTTAGGATTGAAAGGCTTAAGAAAAACAACAAAAAAACCAATGCACATCTACGGATCTAGATCTTAACTCAGGTCATCTTCCCAGACCACAGGCTGTCAGAAATGAACAATGAAAATATTCTAATGATGAATAAGGCCATTCTCTGGGTAAACAGGGTTAGAAAATGCATGGATTTGAAATTGTCAACAGCCACTATATGAACGTCGTGTGAATTCACAAGAGCTAACGTTTTCCTTTGCACAGATATTATAGTATAACATAACAATGATGAAAACATTGATTTTTTAGTGATCAGTGAAAAAAACGGGAAAAAAAGGTAAAATTTCTCTTTCATAATAATCTTTAAATTTTGTACTTTTACTTTTACTTTGTGGCCCCCAGTGAAGAACCAAATGAGCTTTTTTAAAAAAATGCGAGAAGGCTACCATAAATCTCTTATGATTCAAAAGGCGAACGTTGTGCTTAGTCCTATTTCTTCCCTTTACCAGACTAAAGAGGGATTCAACAACAGTGTAAAGAGGAAAAAATGCACTTTTACGCCCTTCGCTTGAAACACAAACCATGAAAATTTATTTTTTTTTAAATATGGTGTAAAGAGAATGTTTTCTTCTTATTGTTATCATTTTATCACATTTTTTGGCTATCAGTCTTTCAAATGAGAAGCAGTAAAAGTTTTTTGTTTTTTTTTCCTCTTTACACTGCTTGCTTAAGACATCTTTTGTCTCGCAAAGGGAAGTAACAGTCTGATCAAAATGATCTCCCCTTACACAAATCCCTCTCTTGGAAAGGACAGATAATCTGTCAAACGATCTCCCATTGTTGATACACCACATGCTGTTTGGCGCACTTGGTTAGCTATTGGTTGACCGCCCATGTCTTGAAATTTAAGGCATTTATCTAAAATGCCAACAATGATCAGAATGATATGTTCTCTTGAAGAGGAACCATGTCACATACCAAAATTTGACCTGTTTGATTATTTTCTTCCTTGGGGATGTCAAACATATTGTTTATGAACTATGCTAAGATATTAAGTTTGTCAACAGTTGGCAGAATGATCCAGAATAATAATGATGACAGTACGCGACAACATAAAAAACATCATAGAGTTTTATTTAACCATTGTGGATAAGAATGCATAAAATTCTAATTGCTCTTAAATATATACTATTTTAATAACTTTTTACAAATTGAAACCCCTGTCATACATAATAAGCAAGTAATATAGTTAACATATTTTTTTCGTATACTGATAACCTTATTTACATCTTAAGATGTTTTCTTCATTGCTCTGATGAAGACAGATAGGTTATAAATTTGGCACAGTAATTACGTCATATTCAATTTCTGTCATATAAACTTCAATATAATTATCGTTATTTGTTTCTGTTGATGTATTTGATTAGTTGCCGGTAGACATTCGTCTTTATATTTAAAGCCATTTTTATAAAGTGATGATGATGATGATGATGATTCAACATCAAGAATTTATTTATAAGTGTTATTTGCTTTTTTCAATTTTTTTTCTAAATTATTGTGTTAGTTGCCGGTTGGACAGTCTCTTTCTATTTTATAAAATGATGATGATGATGATGATGATGATTGAAATTTTGTTGGCAAGAAAACACTAAGTCCTGGATACATTACTGAAAGACAATAAACGCGGCTCCGTTTAGGAAGGGGAGGGAGGGCGGGTGCGTCCTGAAATATGGCTTTGCTCAAAAATGCCGTTTAGATAGGGCTTTTGTTTTCTCTTAAGAGGGGGGGGCGCGTCCTGGAGGTGATTTTTTTTATTACTAGAGTTAGGTTATTTTAACCTTTGCCATCGTATTCAGCATGTTCAAATTAGAGGAAAACAGTAAAAAGAAACCCCCATCTTTTCTATCTTCAAGACCTTTATGTATCCTCTTTATGCTGTTAACGATTATATGTTTTGATTCCATTAGCTATCGATTTTAATTGATCGAATGTACCAGTGTATGAAAAAGAAGATAATCTTATGTCGCAAATTGTCAAATTTCCGCATCATTAAACCCTTGCCCCATTCGCAAATAAAGAGAAGGAACCCTCATCTTTTACTATCGTCAAGACCAATATGTACCCTCTTTTTTGCCGTTATCGATTTTATGCTTTAATTCCATTAGCTATGGATTTTTACTTATTGAATCTACCAGTGTATAAAAAAGGAGATAGTCTTAAAACGGAGTGGCAAATATTCATATTTCGGCATCTTTAAACCCTTCCAACCCTCATAATTTCAGAGGAAGAAACCCCATCTTTTACTGTCTTCAAGACCTATATGGACCCTCTTATATGGTGTATCGATTGCATTTTAGATTCCATTAGCTTCCGATTTTAACAGGTCGAATGTACGAATGTATGATTATGGAGATAGTCTTAAAAGGAAGAGTGAAAAATTGTCAAAATACAGTATCTTTAAACCCTTGCCCCTCTCCCAAAGGAGGAGAAGGAACCCCCATATTTTACTATCTTTAAGACCTATATACCCTCTTGTATGCCGTTATCGATATTATGTTTTGATTCCATTTTCTATTGATTTTCACTGATCGAATGTAGCTGTATAAGAAAAAGGAGAGTGGCAAATTGTCAAATTTCAGCATCTTTAAACCATTGCAGTCCTCGTAAATGAAGAGAAGGAACCCCCATCTTTTACTATCTTCGAGACCTATGCAGAATTACAAGATATTTTTAGTCGTTTCTTTAAGATGCGAATGTATAGTACATGGACAATTTCAAAAATCCATTGTTAAAAAAATGCAACAAAAAATCAGAATTGTTAGATTAAATTATCTGTCAAAAGTTACAATAATATACTTCTCAGTTAAGTGTTCTGACTACTGGGAAATTTTCAACATCAAAATGTAATCTGCCTTTCATATTAGGAAAAAAAAAAAAGTCATTTCACGAACTATATCTATATCCGTATCACAAGGAAGGATTTTCACCTTTTCTTTTTTAACTTCTTAAGAATCTGAAATAGACTTAGCTACAGTTATCTCTAATAGAGTCTCAACTACAGGTAAACATCAGTATGGATTTTAGGGTTCCTTACCAACAGAATTCAGCACACAAAAATATGTTGAGCTCAACAATGTGCAACTAATGCAGTATCCTAGTCCTTCCCAAGTTGTATTCGATCCCCGGAATTCTTCATTATTTACAGAAATGGTCAATGCATTTTGACACTTATACCCTGGGCTAAACAACAACAACAACAACAACAACAACAACAACAACAACAACAACAACAACAACAACAACAACAACGATAACCGTCCAATGCCCATATGGAGCCTCCCAATAAATGCCTTGCACTGTATATACCCACCAAGAGAGATCACCACGGCCAGCATCCTTTCGAACGCTAGATTACTGAGCAGATGTTTTGGCTCATCGTAGCTAATGAGTGAAAACCCCTCTCTATGAATGACAGACTCCTAGCCAATTAAACCTAGAATATCTCCAAACAATAATAGCACTGGGTGGTGTTAATAATTTCTTAGGAAAGAGGCTGATGTACTTTCAGGCTAAAATAAGAACCTTAGGCTCAGATCGGAAATTAGGCAAAATCTTGTAAACAATAGCGCTTCGCCTTCATTGTGATTGTGTTGATGTCATCGAGTTGGACACAAATAGTATTTGTTAGTGTAAGACTGACACGCTACAGACGTAAGTGATAATACCAGTTAATATCGTAATCATAGATTAGCCTATTCCTGTCCAGGTTGATGTGTCAAATGGCTCAAAGCCAAATTCTACTGTTATAAGCATTTGGTATCTTATTCTTACCTTGTCCAGTCGAGACATTGCCAATGCCACATGTTTGCCTCACCTCCGGGTTGAAAACCCACTTTCTGCGAGAAACACCGTTGAGTTTCACCCGAAATCTTGCACAACTCTATTCTGATGTAATTTCCAAGATGGTCGCCCTTTTCAATGGCAAGTATTCATTTTCTATAGATCCTTTCCTTGTTTGTGTTTACTTCCGTTTTTGGAGGGCGATCCGCGAACCGGAATTCAATAGAATGGTGGGCACAAAACGAACCGTAATTAAGTCTACCCTTCTAGGTCTACGACTAAAGGCTTGTCAAATGGATGTCTGAAAAGCAGTTTGAGCTATGCTCTCAACAAATCAGCTGCCTAGAGCAGATGTCACAGGCACTCAATGCTAAACAGATTGATCTAGATCTAGATCTAGATCTAATCAATGGCGAGGATCCCTCAATACCTGTGAACGCTACTGGAGCGATGGTATTAAAAGATTGCCTTTCTACAGCTCATCAGTTCAAACATGAGTTTGTTGAAAATAATGAGATCTAGATCTAAATCTGTGTTAGAAGTAGATCTATATGTAGTTTGTATTGGTTTCCTGTGTTGTTCAGCGATGCAATTGGTGAGATGAAGCGATAGATTTCATCACGCTTTGCACTTGATAACGATAACATTTCTAAGCTGTAAGTCTAGAGATCTAGATCATAGAGCTAGACCTAGATCTAGAGTAACGTGTGAAAAATACTTTGTGGGCAGGAGCAGCTTTTGCGCAACATAGCATGACTTAATTAACTCATTCAAAATATAATTTGTGTGTCGTGTTAAATCTCGAACTATATTAGATTATGTAATTATGATATCATCCAATTTTGTTTTTAAAAGATTTAGATTTCAGGATATAACTCAAACAAGACAAATTTTCTCACAATTCAAATTCTGCAAGCTATAGATCTGTGGATCTAGATCGATGTCATCTGTCGATTAGGTAAATAGATTGCTGGATTGTCCAACAAAATGTTCTTGGCTTAAGATCAATCTAAATTAACAAGACAAGTAGAATCAGATCTAGAAATTTGATTTAAAATCGATCATCGAGTCTATGTGAATTAGTTATGCACTTTAGTTTTTATATTAAGTTACTTGGAGGATAGCATTTTATAATTTATGACACCATTTTCGGCTAAGTTGCAAACTCCAAACTTATATAATGTATCATAGAATGTGCTTGTAAATCATTGTTACTGAAAGAATAGAACAGCACTGAATGATGCTGTCCAGAATTGTCAACACGCATTTAAATGAAACAATTGTTCATTTATTATCAGTCAGATTTTTTTATTTTTTTTTAAGCAATTCCATCAGGAGATATTCTTTAAAAAGAGTGTCCTATCTTGTCTTTTACATTATCTGTGAGTGTTCACTGACAGTGATGTTTTGATCTGGCCATATATTTTTATTACTATCATTCTGGATTTTTTTTTTTTTTATCGGTAGGCCTACAATTACAAGAGCTCATCCCCATACAACCAGTAACAGACTGGCAGAGCTGTCACTGTGAGGGTTTGCAGTCCAACAGGATACCACTTACAAATTCCAAAGGCAGATGTAAGTAAAGGTGTTCAATAAGTTCAGCGATATAGGCTAATCATTTGTCATAAAATGTTATGTCACTTATAATGCTTGGATCCTTATGTCTTTTGTTGGAACATCTACTGGCAATGGCTGTTCAGTGATTTAAACTTTCTATGATGTCAATAAGAAAGTTGCTTCTAACAGAATAACACCAGGATATTTACAAAAGACAAAATTTCTTTTTCATTTTATTTCAGTGACATATTATATGGTTCTGTCATTAAATGACATGACCATTAATGATTGATTGAAAACATAAACACATGTAAGCCATCAGACAGTCGTATCACAGATTCAGAACCCAAGTGATACGATTTAAGTATGTGATCGTGCTAAGTGGACATTTTTCATTTGTAGTTTAAATAAAGTAGATAGATGTAAGAGATATTTAAAACAGCAATTTTCCAACTTAAAGAAAAAATACAAAGATGAGATAACAAGATAATGTTCATTTATCCTTTCACAGTCAATGAGATATAGACAAACTATTTATGCAAAAGATATATTGATGATACTCAGCATGCATTAGATACAAATGAAAGCCCAAACAAACATAAAAAGCCTCAAAACAGGCACTGCAGAAATACAGCCTTAACTTGCCATCACTGATGGCAAAATGAATTGCGAAGTCCCACTTTTAAATATTTGAGTTGACAATAGAAAGAATGCACAGATTACTCCAGTATTACACACAAGTCTCCTGATCAAGGATCAGTGTACTCATGATTTATTTTTAAAAAGTTTGAAACACTTAATGTAAATGCAATGCATAGGAGAAATGACTAATCCAACAGAAGAACATTCTCGTATTTTTATCTTTCATATTATACATACATGTATTTGTAATGTATATTATTACTTTCCAAACTGATGTCATTGTCTATCATTAGCAAACATGTATTTGAGCATAAAGACTTTTGTGAATAATTAAGTGTAAAATCAGTCTAAACCTATAGATAGATTTCAACCTTAATATGAAATTTCATTTGCCTCCTGAAAAAGGGTCTTCAGTAAGAGTAATCACTGATGTACACATAACACAACAGTGTTATGTTATTTTTTTCACCACGGTTGTGGACATCTGAGATAACCACCACTACAGGAGGTTGAAAAGCTTATAAAAACCATAAGGGTCTTCAGTTTGATTGACGTTTTCCCTGGAAAAGTAAACAGTCTTTTCACATTAAAGCTGTGTGGTAATAAACATCTTTAGTTATCACCAAGTCTCATCTCTTTGCCTACCCCCACCCCCCAACCCGACTCAAGAGCGCAGACAGTACATTCCCATAGACAAATACATGTCTGTTCTCAGAAGGATAGTACACACTACATGTACATAGCAAGCATAGGGAAGAACTGAAACATGAAAAAGTTGTACATTTGTAAACAGATATATCAGTTAAATTAAAATTCAGCAAAGATTATAATGACACCTTAGTCAGTCATTGGTGTGTCTTCTTGTAAAAAAGCTGATATTTTCTTTACAATATCTCACTACATGATTTGCACAAATCACACACACATCTTTCACATTGTTCTAAATTTCCTCATTTCTTCTCATTATACTTTTGAAATCTTCTTTATTAAAATTTAACTTTTAAATGAACAGGCAGTTTGTAAATAATTCATCCCCTAAGCTTTGTTGTACATGTACTTATTTGCATTACAAGGGATTTCACTGCCCTCATTTTGCTTTTTAGGCCTAGATCTATATCAGCCAGATACACTTGAACTTTAATGTTGCTAAATATTTTCAGCAAACAGCATTCATCCTCATATGCCACAATTCTTTTCAGGTTCTCACTTTCAAAGCTATCAGAAAAGCCTTGGGTAATTTGTACATGATGACGAAGCAGTGAAGTCAGCCCACTGCACCAGTATGGCAGGACTGGGACAAGCCATCAAACAGAGGGACATTGCTATCACAACTGTTAAACTAGATCTAGATCTAAATCTTCATTAAATCATCTGCTCTGAATAGTTCATGACAAGTAATTGTAAAAGAAGTGTAGTTTGTGAGATATATTTTTCCAGTTTAGGTCTAAATACATGTATTGATGTTCATTTTTAGTATGACTGTATGTAGAACTAGATCTACCCTCCAGACGATAGAATGTACAAGACCGAAGTCTCTGGCAACTTGCAGCACTTTTAAATAATTATCTTTAATTTTAATCTTGTGAGAGCACAACCCTACATATGAATAAACATAAGAGCTTTAATTAGTGCGGTTTTTAAGACAATGTACGTTATGGTAGCATATCTATATGCAGTTTTGGAAAACGTTGTAAAATAAAGTGTTTTAATTCAGCTTTTATTGTGTTCTACGTTATTTACTAAATATACCAGATCTGAATGTATCTTGTTATCATGTTCTGTTAATATCCAGCAAGCCCTCATTATCATCTCCCTGTGTTATCAAAATTTCAATTGAAATTAACGACACGGTGCCTGCATACAAAATGTGTAAATATTTGCGAGAATGTCTGATGTTCCCAGAGATGAAATTTGTTGGATTTACAGTGGTAGGAAAACTCCTCAGGTGGAGCGAGACAGATGACGGTCTTCAAAGGAAGAGTGGGTTCTTTCATCAGATGTTTCGGCCTTTAACTTCCTGACATCTTCTAGAATCCCGGCCACACCGGGGTCATGACTTCTGATGTTCGTCACCCACCTTTTTTTTTTTTTTCCCTCAGGGATTCTGGCGGGATTTGAACCGGTGCCTTTTGAGATTATAGTCCAGTGCTCTAATCACCACACATGCCACTGTTTTTATGGCATTACTTAATTCTATGTTATTTCTATGGCTTAACTTATTCTGTAGTGTATTCTTAAATAGCAGAAATAGGGCACATCGTGCTCTCATTACACCTGGCATTTTTGCAGCTCTTTTTTTTTTTTCCCTCAGGGATTCTGGCGGGATTTGAACCGGTGCCGTTGGGATTACAGTCCAGTGCTCTAACCACTACGCTAATAGTGCTACTGCTTTTATGGCATTACTTATTCTATGTTATTTCTATGGATTAACTTATTCTATAGTGTATTCTTAAACAGCAGAAATAGGGCACATCATGTTCTCATTATACCTGAGAACTTCATCTTAGCGGCTCTGGTAAAAATGTCGCTGATTTTCGGTGTGGTTAGCATCTCCAGGGCTCAGCCAGTGTCCATTCAAGGCGCTGGAGCTCCCGATATTGGTGGCAGAGATCATAATCCTATTGTGCATCATGTGTCCTTAGAAAGCGAAGTGTTGTCGATCAGTCATTGAATATCCAGCACCTGACTGAGACAGGAACTGCATGTTAGAGGTGCCAGTTAACTAGTGAATGACCACCGTTTCAAGACTTTAGAGTGGGCATATTGACCTCTTTATATCATTTTTAAATTCGCAAAAGGCCTACGTTTTAAGAGCACACAAAAGCCCAAAATCGATTATTTTTCTTCTTAACAAAAGCCCAATTTCAGGACATGTTAACATGTCGAAAAAGCTGATCAAGTATAGATAGAGCACAATACTGAATGGACGATTCACATACGAGTTGTAAAAGGACTGATATATACAGTTCCTGTGTGGATCGCCGTATACCCACCAAGGTACATCTCAGGGATGTCAAAGTATTTTCACGTTAAAGTCTGAAAATTTTGGTTGAAAATCCAGTCTTTCCATAATAGAAATTTGCAATATTTTGAGAAAAATTTGCAAGTTTTCACAAGATCCTGGGTTGGAGCTATATGTGGACTTGTGGACATTCCAAGAATTGCCAAGATCCCACATGCAGTGTCATCATCATAATCACCAAGCGTAATTGGAACTGTTATCTAGATCTAGATCGCCTACAACTGCCCTCTGAGTTCTCCAATACTATGGACATATTAATATCATTGTCGGGCTCTGATGTGCTGAATTTCCATCGACAACTCTCAAGCAACCATTCAACTGCATGTTGTCAAATGTGATGAATTAAGTCCTACTAACTACGATCTCGATCCTCGAACAGCCGCCCGAATCATACGCAAAAGTCTATCGTACTTCCTGTTTCACTGTCATCGTGAGAGGGTTGTATCGCATTGAAAACTACCATTAAAAACCGAGATTGCCTTGTGAACTCAGCAAAAGTCGACAGTTGATCGGCCAATCTTTTGGTGGTGCTCTTACATTATGGTGTACATACCAGTCTGGCATAGAAAGCCCTGTGGCTTTGTTCTACCAAACAGATCAATCAGAGAGCAACTCGATTAATGGCTGAAGTAGAGCAATCTAAAAGTATGTGTGCTACTGTCAGTTGACAGCCACAGGCCACACACAGTAAGGGCGTTTCTCTTTTGAGAAGAAGAGAGTGAGTGACGGTAGTGACCCAGACGCAGGCTGTTGAAAACCATCTGGTCTCATCTTGGCAGCTGAACAGATCCTGGTCAAGGTCCAAGGTCTGACTGGATAGAGCAGTATTTGCTTGCAGTCTGTTGACTCCATTGTCGTTGCCATCGCGATTTGATGTAGCCTTTGATGATCGGTCTGAGAACCACACGAGAGACTCCTTCATCAAGGGAATTGAATATCAGGCCGACCTTTTCAATAGAGTCTGGTTCCACATTTCCTGCAATGCCCACGTGACTCGGTACCCAGCAGAATGCGAATTCATAGCCTGCTGAATAGACTTTGAAATCGTTGAGTAGGGACAGGGAGTCCGAAAAGATCAAACCATTGTTTTGTGTGGAGCTACTAATGGTGTCAAAAGCCATATCGATGGCTTTAGCCTCAGCCGTGATGACAGAGGATTTTGGATTTAGGCCACAGCATGTGTTCTCCAGGACAGAGAATGAGCCGGCGCCGACGGCTTTGTCATCATTTGATCCGTCTGTGAACAAATGCTCATACCCTGCAAGTATCCACTCAAAGACCTTCTTGGGGGTGTCTGCTTATTTCCCGCTACTGCAGGACGTTGAAATTGATTAAATCTCACCTCACCCTGTCTGATCCTAAACTCTGATAGCAAAGACTAAAATCGGACACCATAGGAGTGACACCGGAAGATCCTTCAAACATGTCAACGAACCTGGGTTCAAAGACATGCTCGTAGGTTGGATTTTCTGGGTATGACACAGTTTTGACCCCCTGCTGAAGGGACAGTTTGTCCCCTATGTCTCGGAGAGAGGGTTCTTTGACAGCAACGTATAGCCTCTCCACTGGGGACGTGGATTATGATCCTAGGGATAGTCTAAAGCCCTGATGATGGATGGTGTTGATTACTTTAAGGAAGCATTGCTTGTCCGAGCTGTAGACAATGCTACTGTAGTCCAGTTTGGGGCTGATAACGGAACAGTGCAGACGTACCATGGAGTCTGTGCCAGCACCTCGTTTCGTACCTGATACCACTTTCAATCTATTGAGTGCTTTAGAGGAAGAAGGAGGTGATGTGAGAAATGAAGGTCAGTTTTCGATCAAATATCACATCCATGAATGCGGTCTCGTTCTTGACAGGGATCCACTGTTTCTCAGCGAGAAACAGATCCGGATCCATGCAACAATGCAATCTTTTTTTCTTTTTTTAACTGAAAAATTAGTTGGTTGCAGCAGAGTACTCAACTGTGCCCACTGGGCCCGGGCAAAATTTCAGCATCTCAGCAGGGTAACTGTTACTGGGAGATCCGGAACCAAGCAGATCGGAAAATGGTCCGATCTGGGCACTGTCCATGACTGACCATGAATAGTCTTCAGAGACACAAGGAAAGGTTGATGAGAGCGAGCGATCCAGACGCCGGACGCATGCATGTTGTGACTGGATTGTTGAAAAGGTAGAAATAGGAGTCGGACATCAGCCTCTAGATCTCTTTATCTTTCAGGTTGGTGTAGGAGCTGCCCCCCGAGATGATTATGTATATTGAAATCCCCGGGCAAAGCGAACGGGAAAGGAAACTGCCGGAAAAAGGCATGACATTAGTGGCAGTGACAGTGTCTGAAGGCTGCAGATAGATGAAACATACTGTGACGGGACTTTGAGCAGTCATTGTGACTGCCACAGCCGGAAATGGCGTGGTGAGTGGAAGGGATCGATGGAGAACTCTGCCAGAAACAAAGATAGAGGCTTCCCCGCCCTGTCATGGGTGCCGTGGCCATAGTGGTGGCACATGGTATACCCTCGTTTCTCCACCGGTTGTTGGGCCGAAAGCTTATTTTCATGCAGGCAGACCGCAACAGGTTGATGATCATTCATTAGCTGCTGCACTTCCTGCAAGTTGGCCCTGGGACCTCTGCAGTTCCACTGAATCAGGCAATTTCTAGTTGCAGCCATATCTATAATCCTCTTACTTAAGATCTTTCTTGGAAGCCAGTGCCGCTTTCGCCTTCTTTATATGTTTTGTTAAGGACTTTTCCTTCCTCGACACCACTCTGGGTGGCAAGAAAAGGGAATGTCTCTTTAACTTGGTTGGGGAGGGGAGTGCATGAAGGAGAAAAGACCGGTTCCCAAGCCTTCTATATTAAAAGAAAAATTTGCCAGGGTGACAAACCTATTAGAGGTTTTCACCTTGGCGCCAGAAGCCCTCGCCTCTTTCAAGTGCCCCCACGGGAATCCTTTTCCATGTATACACTTGATGGTCCAGGACTGCCGGCGCTGAGGTTCCTGATGCTCTTCTTGACAACGAGCATAGGTTTTAGACATCTTCACTCAGAATTGTGACTTTATGCATATTGTTTCACTCACAGTGGTAAACGAGCCGCCATGAGTGCCACTGAATGGCCTTCTCTTCCTGTCACTTCGGAAATCTCTACTGAACGCTGTGTGCTCACCTTGGCGGGTGGGACACTTCGGATCTGCAGTCCCCCTTTCCTATAGAGAGAGCCCAGATGGTGGCGCGCCTGCAGTGTGTTTCAGTGTGGCCGAATCGCTGACATTTTGAAGTATTGCATGGGATTTGGGACATAAGGGTCCATCAGCTTCAATCTCCATTTTTCATTTGCCAGACTGAACTGCACACCTGCGCCGTCACAATTTTATTTGCCATCAATTTGTCTTGCTGTGTTTATCCCCAGAGAACCCCACCCGTCACCGAGTTCAAAAAGAGGACACATAATCCTCGAATATCCAGAGCTGACTGAGCCAGGGCTACTCCAATGATAATAATCCTGACATGTCACGCAGACAAATCTCATCAGAACTGACCCTGACTCCCGAAAACAGAATCCGACCGATTAAATGGATTTTGGCTTTATTCACTGTAACGAATCATAGTTCAATACATTATTATGTTGGGTACATGTGTGTGCGTTGTGAGCGATGTTTAGCGAATCGTGATTGTATACACTGAGCCTATGCAAGTGTGTGTTGTGAGCGTGCATGTGCTGGCCCGTGGAAATATTGCGTTGTCGAACGTGTCTGGGATACTGTCTACAAGTTTGTACGAGATGTTTCTAGTTGGATCTCATGTATGTGTAGTAGGTCATGATACGTACTACGTCATGGTTTTATGTTTAGCGAGAACTGGCTCTCATGGTCCAGCAGAAACCAGAGGCTTGTGGAGGGTTCCAGATGGGTTAGTATCTATATATAAGAGCTCATGCAGAGAGTGTATGTAATGCAGTGATAGTAGATTGCAGTGAGAGCTGTGTAGAACGGAGTTAGACAGTTGCTTTGAAGTTTGTATTATTAACAAACACCTGAATAAAAAATTCTACATCATTTCGACGTTGAGGGTTCCTGTTATTATTTTTCACCCCTGTGTGCGACTCATCTGCATCCACCGTCGATCACTATTTAAACGTCACAACTAACATCCATCCATATGTTGGGGGTACAGCCCGCAGACTGGGCCACCTCAGCTACCAGGATTCCATTCTCCCCGTTTACGGGTCGCACCCCAAGGTCAACGAGGCGCCTACGTAGTGTAGGACAAACGATCAGACCTATGTTTTCATTGGACCTGGCACTGATGGCGGTCGTGAAAGGAGAAGGAAAGAAAAGAAATAGCCACTCGCCCGCTCTCCCCCTCTTAAAGATTACGTTCTATATACGTCTTTCAACCTCCTGATGGAGGTTATCTTGATCCTCTTAAAGAGGCCTCTCCCGACCTTCTATATCTTTTTTTTTTTTTCTTTCTTTCTTTATACTGCGAGGGTGTTTGAAAGGGGAGGGAGGGGGAGGAGATTTATGACACTGCAACGTTATGCTACAAAAGATGGCCCTTAAACTACATGTACTGCACTCAACGACCTACCAACATGTAGACGACTAACCTGGAGGTCATAGTAGAAATATAATTGTTGGCTGAGGGAGAAAAGCATTATTTGTGAGATACCTTTCATCTAGGTCATAATGGAAAGAAAAAGAAAAAGAGTTACCAGGAGTTGTGGAATGAGCTACGAAACAGTCAGCATACGGATGTCTTTTGTCGCCGATAGTGCCATCTTTTTTTGTTTTTTTATTGACCTCGGCTCCAATATTTTCCATGGTATCAAGTGCGTCCTTTAAGGTAGTCAAATCCGCTGGATTTGGAACTGCCTGACCAAAAACTTCCCCATCTGCAAATTGAAGATAAATGCAAGTCAATGTTTTCATGAAAGATAACTAAAGATCTATTTTGCACAAAGCAGTCATTGAAAAAAAACATACTTTGTCCAGATGTAAGACCAGTAATGCTGCTGCTAGCAATTTAAACACATCAATTATTATGATTGTTGAATAATTTAATTTCAATAATTATATCATAATAGCAAAGGCTTTTCATGATTACTAGTCTAAATAAAGGTAGACCTTGTCCTTTCCTATTTCACCCCAATTTCGTATCCCCTTACCTTCTTCCGCTCATATGTCCTTGAAACGATTTATCACACATACAATTGGGCCTACTTTGCTTTGCATTAACACATAGTCTAGAAACCAATCATATTGGAGTCCGGGAAGACAAAAGCAGGCTCCAAAAACGAACAGTTTCACGTCCAGCTTTGGCTTTTCTTTGTATTTTAAGATTATACATATTGTGAGTGAGCCTCCGACAATGACGAAGGTAGCATCTTTCTACCAAATGATCATGTTTTTCTTTCAGGTTTAGGTTTAGTAAATCAATACCTCATGCAGGTAGGTGGAAATGAGGGTTTATTAAGCTGTTATACAAGTAAACCAAGCTCAAGGACAGAAACGATACATTGATATCTTGATTTGCATGTAACATCTTCAGTAATATTTATGTTTTGAATTACAATTTGTTGAAATGTGTGTGTGCATTTTTTTTTTGTTTTTGTTTTGTTTTTTATGATGGCTTGCGCTCATCAATTTTCATTTCCTTTTATTTGTGTTTTCTGAAAGAGTTGTTGTTCTGTATTGGATGATATTTTTGGCGAGTAGTATCCTTTTTAAAAAAAATATGACTGTTATACATAGCACAGTTTCTTAAAAGCCATCATCCACATAGTTTATGGCTGAATCATGAATTTCTTTCTTGTACAGTTTCTTAAAAGCCATCATCCACATAGTTTATGGCTGAATCATGAATTTCTTTCTTGTACAGATGAGAGATCTTTGCTGAGTGTATCAGTAATCATGGCATGCTAAAGAATCGCGGGGAAGCCAGAAAAATCAACAGTCACTTACCTCCTCGACAAGCCTGAATGAACAAGAGTTTCGGCTTGCCGAGCAGTGACCTCACATTGCACACCTTCCTCATAATGTCTTTCGTTTTCAATAGATTTTCTGGCTCTCCTTCTCTATTAAACCGGCCATCAGTCCCAAATACGCCGTTCTTTGACCCGTGAGACAGTATGACAAGTACAAAACATTGGCACTCAGTGTGGTTTAACCCACATTCGTCATCAAGAACGGCCAACATCTCCTGAGGTAGTAAATATGAGCACGAATTATTTCTGGCAAAAATTAAATAAAATAACAAAAACATAGATTCCTACTTAGTTTGCATGAAATTAACATGGTTGAAACAATCCATTGCATTTTATTAGAAACGTTTTGTGATTGATACAGTGTCAAATTTCTGGGTGTTCTTACAGGTATCAGACTAAATACTTATTTGGGTTTCAAGTTATGCTATGTTAAAATCATCACGTCATATATTCACAACAGAGCAAAAAGCAACGAAACCCGCATTTATCACCTCGGTTTTTTTATCTTTGTATTCCTTTACAAGGAAGCCCAGTTGATCGAATAATGTCTTTAGGCCCTCAGAATCATATTCTGAACCTTCTCTTCTCTCCTCGAGCCAATACTTCTTGTCAAAAGTCTCGTTGTTGATAATGACAGCACGGCCTCTTTTTTCCTTCTTCGACATGGTATACCAATACATCTGAAAAGGACAAGAGTATGATATCATTAAAAATACGATAAAGAAGGATTATTTTCAACCCTACATATTTCCACAGGTTGGAGAAATGTGAAGGAAGCAGCTACAACTGGATTTGCACACGAGCAGTAATTCCAAATCTTAAACATGCATAAAAGTATCACTCGTTTTAGACTGTTCACGACGGAAAAATCTCCAATGTAACATTTGAGATGTTTCCACGTAGCAGTATCAATTTCAAAATATACATATAGGACTTTCTTTAATTGCAATTATATCATATTTGAAAATCATCAAGCCTATCATGTCGTCTACTTCAGAACATATTGAGCCTTATAAAATCACATATAGATCAAGATATTCAAGATCAAGATAGTGATAAAAAATTCAGTCCTGTTGATATCAGATCTAAGATTTGAAATGACTACTTGAAATGCGCTGATGAGCACATGTATCTCTTTTAAATTAGTATCGCCTGTACTTGCCCATTTTTCATAGCACCAGTTAAAATTTTCCTGTGTGTGTATCTTTACTTTTGCAATCCCGACAAATGTCTTAGAAGATGATTCTGGAAATGATGCTGTATCCACCAGCAACTTTTCTTGGAGTAGTTCCATAAGCAAATACTCTATAACTTTTATGCAAAATAGCAGCTTTGGATTTGACAATCGCTAGAAAACATTTAACCCATCTAGAGAAAAATGGTGGTCTGCTATTGACCTGTGGCAATGTTCATGTCCACAGAGAATGTGATTCTGTTTTTGTATCTTATCCTTTCTGTTTTCTTTCTCTTATAGTATATGTTTGTAAGTTTATATGTATGGTTTTTGGTTTTGTTTTCTTCAAGTATATTTGAATATAGCTCTTATTTTTAACCTCAGTAAACTTGAACTGTGTTGCCTGAAAATAAGAAAGAAGGGGATAACAAGGTGATCTATAAATGGTCTCTGACACTTTCCACCAATTCTATTTCTGAGTCTGTTCCTGGAATATATTTCAGACTTCTGGTAGTATCGATAAATTATTCAATTATTTCAGAACCTGTTAAAAAAACACCGATAATTGTATAAACATATATATGTTCACATGTCTTTAAATGCAAAAAAGTTGTCCCATTTCGTTGCCAAAATTGTTAGAATTATTTGTCATTAAGTTGAGCTAGCACCAAATTAAACTGTTTCCTACACCTTTTTTCGGCACAAATGTGTTGAATTCGAACTCACAATGGTATTTCACTTTGAACCCCAATCTTACATTTCTCACATGGTACTGGAATTTTGCTGCCATCACCGATTTTAAAAGTATGTATGTAACAGTATTCACCACAGCAATTTTGTCCACATAATTTAGTATCTACAAGAGATAATCGTGGACATTTGTTAATGTAACGAATCATGATTATGCAGTATGCATAGACTAGCGCTTGTGGTCTGGTTAAGGCCGTGTGTACTCTAGGCCCCTGCGAGTGTGTGTTGTGGATGATGCTGAGCTGACCGTAACTGTATTAACTGGGCCCATGCGATCGTGTGTGTTCCCGAAAGGTCTGACCTTGTGTATGTGTTTACTATGTCATGTGCACTTGCTGGTCGCTTCGAGAGAGTTTGGGTGAGTTTTGAGCGTTCTAGACAGGCTGGTCTTAGTGTGTATATATATATATAGGCGCCCAGCCGAAGAAGTGAGGAGAGCAATAAATAGTGTAGTGCACTGCAGTGCAGTGTAGTGTAGTGTAGTGTAGTGTAGTGTAGTGTAAAGTAGTGTAGTGTAGTGTAGCGTAATGTAGTGTAGTGTAATGTAGTCTCGTGTAGTGTAGTGTAGTGTAGTCTCGTGTAGTGTAGTGTAGTGTAGTGTAGTCTCGTGTAGTGTAGTATAGTGTAGTCTCGTGTAGTGTAGTGAAGTGTAGAGTAGTCTCGTGTAGTGTAGTGTAGTCTCGTGTAGTGTAGCGTAATGTAGTGT
>JBCAUA010431212.1:0-17781 GCA_038406235.1 Peronia verruculata | reverse complement strand
TAGATAGATAGATAGATAGATAGATAGATAGATAGATAGATAGATAGATAGATAGATAGATAGATAGATAGAATAAAATAAGAAAGGGAGAAAGAGAGACGGATCGAATAATTGACAGATGCGGGACAAGAGGAGCGTGTGGAGGTGGAGTGGGGAGGGGACGGATGGAGAGAAGGAAAGATACTTAACGAAAGAAAGAATGATGATAGAGGGTGGAAACGTGGACACAGAGCATCTGGCAGTGAAAACTGGCGGCACTTGGGCGTTCTATAGGGGGGAGGGAGTCGGGTTGGGGGGGGGGGAATCTGGCTATTGAGATAATTCATGTGTGTCGGCCTGTGAGTTGTTATTATGTGCAGGGCAGGGGAGGGATGAGGAAGGGGAAGGGAACACAAGTAGCTTCACAATCTAAGGCGGAAGCCACAGTGCATCTGTGTCCGTATCTAACTCTCGCACTGCAGCTGCATGATGTTATAGCCCAAACTGATTTCATTGCCGCGGGCTGAATTGCGTCTGGGTCTGACCACATGGCCAGCTGGCGTGTCAGTTCGCGTATTTTGCTATACCCGCCTGCGTTGTTTTGCGTCTTGCGAGCTCGCAACATGACGATATGCAGCTGCAGTGCGAGAGTTAGACACAGACAGAGATGCACTGTGGCCCCGGCCTAATACAAAATTTTCCTCGACGAATCAAAGGAGACACTCATAAACTTGGTTCTGAACTTTCTGAGCAGCTTACAAATCGGTTGCCTTTTACGTTCTGAGATAGTTTTGAATCTGACATTATCATGTTCGGTGACTAATGTGTTGAGCCACCAAAAAATTTACTAGACAAAATTGTCTTTTCCCATGACAAAATGTCAGGCTCTGTCGGGATTTTTACATAGCTGGATAAAAATAAAGTTTAGACTGTTCAAATTTTACACAAAATCAGACGCCAATCAGATTTACAAAGCCATTCAAGTTTCAACCTTTTGCTGTTAATACAAATTCATGGGATAAACACTAAAATAATTATATTTATATTCTTTTTGAAATCATTCTTTTCCTTTTATTTTCTAGCTTTCTTCCTTGAGAATCGCTTCCTATTTTGTGGTTTCCTCCTGGTCTTAATGACGATTTAAAAAAGAAGAAGAAGAAGAAGAAGAATATTCTGTTTATATGTCCTATTTATCGTTTAATACGATGTGCGAGATTTTCAAGTATTGCTACTGTTTATTGCAAAATTTGATGAGGTCAGCCTTCCCAAATGAAAGGATTGATTTTTCGGCCAGTAAACAGTAGCGAGCTCCAGCTTATATAAAAACCACCTTATTGTATGCATCACATCGAAAAACAACAACAACAGTGCGAAAAAGAAGGGGGGGGGGGGGGGGGAGAAAAAAAAACAATCGCCCCAGAATTTGGTGAAGTTTGTTAATGTCAGCCTTTTCCAGTTAAAATTAAATAAACAAATAAACGAACGAAAATACCAGAAAGATGGAACATGAAGGAACATCAAGATGAAATTCTTCGATTTTTTTCTAACCGCGTCTTACAATGAGAGCAACGAAAAAAAAAAAAAAAGAAGAAGGAAAAAAAAAAAAAGCCAATGAAAAGGGAGAAGAGATTTCATTAATCCTGAAAAAAAAACAAAAAAACCCACTCCGCTACATACTGGGGAAAAAGGCACGCACATAACAATATAGAGGCTCTAGGACATAAAAACAAAAGAAAAGTAAAACCAGAAACACATATATTATAGAAAAATGAAGACGTCGAAAGAAAGAAGTGGAACAAACGAAAACGTGAGGCCTAAGAAAAAGCATAACCGGTGTAAAGGAAAGAGGTCGGTCGAGAAATCAGATCCTGTCCATAAACCATTTACAAAAAGTGAGTGACAGATTTATCAGTGGGCAGGTTCTGTCCGCGCGCAGGCGGGCGGTAAATCTTGGAGTCTTGTGTGTAGCCAAGTCTCCCGCTCGGTGAGAGTTGTCGCTCCTGTCTGGGGCATGGAGACAGCCAGTATCGTCCTGGAATTTTCGGTTATCTCCTCATTGTTAGGACATACACATTGCGAAACCAGTGCTTCTAATCTTGTCTTCCTCTGATGTTTTATGGGGAAAATCGTCCTGGCAAATTATCTGTGTTACACCGTACAAATACTTGACTACTTGAGGCGTCCGCCATATGAGTCTATCAAGTCAAACATTTATCAACTAATCGTTGGAAATAGAATAGCAACGTTGGTGATGTTAATTC
The DNA here is from genome assembly GCA_038406235.1 of Peronia verruculata. Taxonomy (NCBI): domain Eukaryota; kingdom Metazoa; phylum Mollusca; class Gastropoda; order Systellommatophora; family Onchidiidae; genus Peronia; species Peronia verruculata. The sequence goes on along the minus strand of JBCAUA010431212.1, from coordinate 15,541 downwards.
TCGTCCTGATCTGTTTTAATATTTTGAAGGAAAAAGACCACACGGATCAAAATTTCAATGAAATAGAGAGTCATTAACACTTTTACGCCATGGTTGTGTTCGTTATCATCTCCTACTTGGCCGCGCATACAAATCACAAAACCAGTGGTGTTTCGCACCTCGTTCTGGTGTTTCGCAGGGAAAGATCACCAATCCTAAGCTCATAGTTTTACCAAGAGACATACCCAGATACGAGCACGTCACAAGATCCTCGGGTTTTACCAAGATATCCCTGCAGGGAACAGTGCAAGGAGGGAGGGAAGAGAGGCAGACAGAAAAAACAAGAAAAAAAAAAAAAAGAGCTGGGAGGGCAACGTTCCTGAATGGACAGACATGAGGTTGGATTTCATCATGAGGATGGTAGAGAGGGGCGAGGAATGGAGGAGCTGGTTGTCATGTCAACTGTGACATCCCTTCGGGTCCACCAGAGAGCGAGATTGGTGAGGTGAAGTGAGGTGCAGTGATGTCATACCCATTTATGAGGCCCGCTTTTTCTCTTCTAAAGTCTTTCTTCTACTAAGGGTTAAGGTGAGAGAGTAAAGGATTCAGGTTACAGGGATAGCAGGTAGAGCAAGATGAACAATACAACCGGAATTTGAACAGAGGCTGCTGGTGATCAAAGCAGAAACTCTTACTATTCAACCGCTTCAAGACTTGACATATTTAACTCCAAAGCCAAATTGCTCATCTCATAGATCTCCTGGGGACACATTGTAGTGTCTTTGCTGGTGTAGAGATGTAGCATTTTTGAAAAACTCCTTACTTGTGGCGATTTGGATTACGACATTGCTGGCTTTAGCCTCGTCTTGCAGTGAAAAGACTGCATGGAGCAGACTCACAGAGTTAACGAAGACATTACAATTTACTATTTTGTGTTGCGTCTTCTCCGAAGGGAGGCTGTGGTCCAGTGACTAGGTGTCTGCCTTGCGATGAAAGTGTTGGGTATTTGAATCTTCGGTGATCATGGGCATATTCATATCTGCTCTTCAGTACTTTCTTAGGTTGAGAAGCTAGACCTCTAACCATCTTGGATAAGGCTGCAACTATTCGAATAGTAACAACAGAGCAAGTACACTCCAAGGAAATGAAGTGCTTTCGAAGGTTCCTGGGAATATCGTACAAAGATCACTTCACGAATGAAACAGTAAGAAAAGAAATCCAAAATACAATATGGTCACACGACGAACTCCCTGCGACGGTTAAGAAACGAAAACTACGGTGATATGGGCATGTCTCGAGGTCAGCAGGCCTAGCCAAAATGATTCGTCATGGTACAGTTGAAGGAGGTTGAAAAAGAGGAAGAGCAAGAAAATGATGGCTAGACAACATCAAAGAATGGACAGGCTTGGACTTTGCTGATTCGCAAAGAACAACCAAGGACAGGATGAAATAGAAAAAGATCTATGATGTGCCCAAACGACGTCACCAGGTCATGGGATAGGAAAGGAAAGGATTCGAATGTCCCATGAGTAAGTTTCTGAAACAACAGTTTCATTCTATGAGTTGCCCTCTTTTTCCTCTTCCCTTGGGACAAAGACATGACAATTATCTGAAAGAAATCACCATGATAATTATCTTGGGGAATTCACTGTTTGGCCCGAACTCAGTACTGTTTTTCTTGTTTTATTAATAGTGCCTTGGTAAGCTCAAGTGTTTGGTAAAGTCAAGTCTTTGGTAAGCTTAAGTCTTTGGTAAGCTTAAGTCTTTGGTATGCTCAAGTCTTTTGTATGCTCAAGTCTTTGGTGCTCAAGTCTTTGGTAAGCTCAGGTCTTAGGTAAACTCAAGTCTTTGATAAGCTCGACTCTTTGGTAATTGAAGTCTTTGGTAAGCTCAAGTTTTTTGTATGCTCAGGTTTTGGGTATGCTCGTCTTTGCTAAGCTCAAGACTTTGGTAAACTCACGTCCTTGGAAAACTCAAGTCTTTGATAAACTCAAGTCTTTGGTAAACTCAAGTCTTTGATAAACTCAAGTCTTTGGTAACCTCAAGTTTTTGATAAACTCTAGTCTTTGATAAACTCAAGTCTTTGGTAAACTCAAGTCTTTGGTAAGCTCAAGTCTTTGATAAACTCAAGTCTTTGGTAAACTCAAGTCTTTGATAAACTCAAGTCTTTGGTAAGCTCAAGTCTTTGATAAACTCAAGTCTTTATTAAACTCAAGTCTTTGATAAACTCAAGTCTTTGGTAAACTCAAGTCTTTGGTAAACTCAAGTCTTTGAAAAACTCAAGTCTTTGGTAAACCCAAGTCTTTGGTTAGCTCAAGTCTTTGATAAACTCAAGCCTTTGATAAACTCAAGTCTTTGATAAACTCAAGACTTTGGTAAGCTCAAGTCTTTGATAAACTCTAGTCTTTGGTAAGCTCAAGTCTTTGATAAACTCTAGTCTTTGGTAAGCTCAAGTCTTTGATAAACTCTATACTAGTCTTTGGTAAGCTCAAGTCTTTGGTAAGCTCAAGTCTTTGGTAAGGTCAAGTCTTTGATAAACTCAAGTCTTTGGTAAACTTTTGTCTCTGGTAGCCTCAAGTCCTTGGTAAGTTCAAGTCTTTTGTATGCTCAAGTCTTTGGTAAGTTCAAGCCGGTGAATCTTCTTCTTGCCCTTTTTTTTCTGGGCAGATTATCATTATATTGATCGTGATAGGCTCATATTTAAACTGCCCTCTTACATCTCGGAGTTTGGACACTCGCACAGGACAGAGCGTGTTCTGTCTCCCTCCTCACCGATACACGAGTAGTTTACCTATAGGACATGACACATTGAAATAAGCTGACAACAGCTAAAGAATCTCGGTAACGAGAAATAAGTTCAGGTAGAGGTACACTTTCAACCAATGCCCATTATCGGTTACAAGGGATAAAGATGATATATATAAACAAACACACACACGATGGAGAGGAAATGTATGTGACGACTAGTCAGGTTTTGGTACGGGTTGCGGCAGGGGCGTAGTTAAGCACACGAACCAACTTCTAAGTCGTGTAAATGTTAGATCTAGTTTCTGTAGTTTATTAAAAAACAAACAAACAAACAAACCAAAAACGGAGTGTCTATCTGGGCCTATTATTACAATAAGGAACCATAGGCAAATAAAAACGTTGCACCACAAAGTAAAGGCGAAACAATTCTGTACTGGTTCGAACATGGGAGTGTCTGTTCACAGTTGTTGTTTTTTTTAGGGGGGGGGTGACCCACCCTCAATGCGTTACATAACTAACTGGATACAATAACATTCTGACGCACGGACAGAGAGAAAGAGGTGCATCAATAGGCCCAAATAGACTCCAGGTCTAACTTGGCCAATAGGCCCAAATACACGGCGCCAAGGAAAAAAAAAAACAAAAACATTTTCCTGGCGTGTTAGAGGAAAGCCCTGACAGACGACTGGACAAGAGGTCAAAGTTCATTGTTCTTCATTTGTAATCTAATCTCGGCCTTTGTCTCGCTATTTTTTTCCCCCCACAAAATATAATATTCTTGTGTGCCCGTTTTCTTCTTCTTCGTCCTCTTCTTCTTTTTTTTTTTTTCCTTTTCCTTTTTTTTTTTTTTTTTTAACAAATGAACTCATTCTCTTTTTGGTTTCCTTTTCTCTCTCACACAATTCCTTCCTTCTCTCTCTCCCACTTTCCTAGCCGGTTCTATCTACTTCTTTCTCCCTTTTTATTTCTAATTCTCGATCTTTCTTTTTCTCTCACCCCTCCACTCCCCCCAACCCATCTTCTCTTGTTCCGTGTCTCTCACTTCTCCAGTCTCCTCCCCACCCATCCCTCCCAACACGTTTCATTCCTTGATACTCTTCTGATTTGATCTATTTGTCCTCATTTCATTTTTTTTTTTACTTTCTATAACTTCTTTCTTCCCCATTTTTTGTTTACCTCAGAGCGTTTACCCCAGTACGTTTACCCCAGTGCGTTTACCTCAGTACGTTTACCACAGTGAGTTTACGTCAGTGCGTTTACCCCAGGTTCTTTCATATATTGTCAACTTACCAACGTTAATCTCACTTTTTATGTCATAAGATGCTTACTTACAGCGTTGCCATCTGTTATAATGTGTGTGTGCAAGTGTGTGTGTGAGTGAGTAAGTAAGTGAGTGAGTGAATGGGTGAGTTTGTGAGTGAGTGAGTTTGTGATTGACTGAGTGAGTGAGTGAGTGAGTCAGCCAGTTAGTCAGTCAGTCTGTTTGCAAATGAGTAGAAAATCCATGAAGATCACAGCAGATCCTCAGTGCCATTGTGTAAAATGTTTTCCTTCCTACCTGACATTCACATCTTTCTTCTTCTTCTTCTTTTTTTTTTTTTTCCTCTATGTCCTCTATATTTTTTTTGCTCTATTTCTGTTTTTCTTGTCTTTATTTCAGGTCTTTTTTCCTCAGTTCATGTCGTTACTCTCTCTCTCTGACTCACTCTCGTTATTTCACTGTCTGCTTTGTAGGCCTTTTTGTGCCTTTTTTTCCGACTAATTGTTCCTTTCTTTCTTTCTGTCTTCTGGCTTTCCTCCACCTTTCTTTCTTACTTTCTTTCTTACTTTCCTTCTTTCTTTTTTTCTTTCTGTTTGTCTTTCTTCTTTCTTTTTTTTTCTTTCTTTCTTGCTCTCTCTTTCTTCCTGTTTTTTTCTTCCTTTCATTCGTACTTTCATTCATAGCATACCTCACTCCCACGCTCATTCTCAGAAAATTCTAATCGCATCCTCCCCTGCCGACCCCTTTGCCAATCCGTATTTCACCGACCCGAGTACGCGGCTGGCATTCTACGCCCCTGCTGCTAGAAGGCCGAAGCCACGGTGGCGGAGGAATTCGTGCTCTCCGCCTGACACTTCCGCCAGCGCGGTGCCAGCCAAATAGTGCGCGTTGTTGCAGGGGGCGCTGCTGTCATCTCCACTTTACGTCACTCGCTGGCCCAGCCTCGAAATGGGCGACGGCGCATGCGTAGTCCACACGGATACCAAACTCCGACGAGAGTTCATTGAGTATTTTCTTCTCATCGCCCCAAACAACTTAATTATCTTGCTCTGTCTACGGATGTAATATCTAATGAAAGCATTAATTAGTTTTATGTATAAATATCATTATCGTTTTATTTTCATAGCCCGCGACTTGTCGAGATATCATTGCATGCAGACAATAACAATATACATTCATGCAGAAGGCCATTATTATTATGATTTATATTTTTCATTTCCAAAGCAGATCTTGCCATGGCCGATGTCGATATGTGTTTAATTTACATAGGTCTTAATACACAGGCTGTTCTCAAAAGTCAGTTCTCAGCTTTTTATGACAGATCGCTAATGATACTCTGAAAAACTGAAACAGCATATAACTTAATACTGAACTTAGCAAGCAACTAAGTTCAGAGAACTAACTAGTAGCTAAGTAGCTAGCTAGCAAAATACCGAACTAACTAAATGAATATATTAATGACTAATTACTAAAGAACTATTGAGCTAATTAGAATTAACCGACTAGCTGATTAACTGGCGGAGTGACCAATCGACCGATGCACCGACCGACCGACCGACCTATCGACCAACTAACTAACTAACTAACTAACTAACTAACTAACTAACTAACTCACTCACTCACTCACTCACTCACTCACTCACTCACTCACTCACTCACTCACTCACTAACTGACTGACTAACTAACTGGCTATCTATCTAAATACAAGTATCTTAATAGTTTACTAACCAACTAACTCACTAACCAATTGACCAATCGACCAACCAACCAACTTACGAACTAATTAACTGACCACCTAACGAACTAGCCAACACATCAATAAACAAACTAATTAATAAGTCAACTAGCTTAATAGCATGCTACCTAACTACTAACTAGTTATCTAACCATATTCCATCCATACAAATAGAAGCAATTGCAATAATCGCCTAAAACTTAATTACTCTTCACGGATTTTATTTTTTTCCTCCACTGGCTTTGTGCCTTTTTCTTTTTAAACTAAGGCACGGGGAAACCGGACGGATTTTGTGGCATTCGTTGTTCCACCCAGTGTGACTATCGAAAGCTTGCTAGAAACTCGGATTTTGGTTCAATTCAAAGCAAAAATCGGCCAAGGGATGGCTCGCATCCCCGAATCTCGTAAGTTGATGCAGTCGTAAGTCAAGGTACCATTGCACTGGGTCCATGTTAATTGATCAAGAGGTTTATAGTCGATACATTCGAATCAGGGACCTCCCAGAATTTAGTGGGTGGTTATCTTAAGAACCAGAAGAGGAAGACTGAGAACTATAGTCCAGATGAAGGGTAAAATGGTGCGTTTTGCTCTGCTTGGATGTATTTAACTCCACTAGTGCTGAGAAAAAAAAAAAAAAAAGGGAACAGAACAAAAGTAAAGGGAAAACAAAAGTTTCCATTAAGTTTGCTGGTAGCTGTTACAGACCTAAGACGAACGATCGGAATAGGAGGTAAAGTTATTAAAAACCCTGCGTCTAGCTAAAATTACTTTCCTTTAACTTGTTCTGTCTATAGCAGTGGACTTAAAGGCACAAAGTGGACTAAAGATACAAACACAGCATATCCGTCCGTCTCTGTTTCGCTCCTCAGTCTCGGCTCCATCTAATTAATTATCCACTAACACCTGTCACGTTTCCAAAATAAAAGAGAATTATACATGCAAGTTCATAATTCGACGACCGAAGCCATCAAGAGAGGGATAAACTGCGTTTACACCATTAAAGTAATATACATATATATATGTATATTACTTTAATGGTGTAAATGCAGTTTACCCCTCTCTTGATATATATATATATTGTGTGTGTGTGTGTTTTGTTTTGTTTTGAGGTGCTCAGCCCTATTCCTTCACTTTGCCAGACAAAAGAGGTGTTGAGCAAGTAGTGTAAGGAAGAAAATACCCCTTTACTTCATGTACTTCGAAAGACGATCACCAAACACTTTGATAAAATTATAACAAGAAGAAGAAACTTCTCTTCATACAATATTTTTATTATTATTGTTTTTGTTGTTGTGTGTAATTTTATTTACGGTGTATCTTTCAAGCAATGGGCGCAAAGGAAGGGGTTATTGAGAATCACATTATCAATAGCCACAGGGGGCTATTAAAAAACAAAACCAAAACATTAAAAAACAAACAACACACAACACACACACATACACACACACAAAATTGCCGTGGTTGTGGTTTAAACCCGAGATCGTCGGAATGACACCTGGTCACTTATCCATTCGGCCACGGGCGACTGTCAATTCCTGGTAAAAATTAACATTGTAATACATGTGCTATAATCCAAAACGACAGGTTTTGTCAATAAGTACGGCCAGCCACTTCGAAGCCGAAAATGTTTTGAAAAGCGAACCTACAGCCATGATGGTTATTTTATCGGTGCCAACACAAACGACAGTCAGTGCCCTCATTCTGGATTGTCGATTGTGCCGAGTTTTACACCCTTAGTCTATCTCAAATCCAAGCGCCTGTTCGTGATTTTCCTTCTGATAACGCGAAAGAGTTCCTGTGTGACTCTCAATAACTCTCTGAGGTACAAGCGGGAGATGAAAGAAAGAAGAAGAACAAAAAATGCTGTTTTGTCTGGCAAAGGGAAGTAACAGCGCTGGGCATAAAGCGTCTTCCATTAAACGAAGCCGAGAGTGAGACGAACCAAGAACGAATGCTCTGTGTTTGCACCTTCTGGCACAGTCAAAGCTTGAATTGGATTGGACTATTTGCACTATTTGTCGGGCTTGTATCTGGGCCATAGATGAAGTCTGATATCGGAATCACTAAGAGGAGCGAGCCACGGCTCGAATCGCTGTGGACGTGAAGCAAACAGAGAGGCATTTAGTCCTTTTGTTGCTAAATTACTGAGGTCTTTAATTTCATTTGATCCCTTGGAATGAACTTGTGCGAGTGCCAGCTCTGGATTAAAACTGTTGCCCGGGCTGCCCCCTTTGAGATTTGATCTATCTGTGATAGCAGGCAACGATAGAAGAGTTTGAATAGGCTGGACACACCTACTATATCATGATCTCGGTGCCTGAACGTTGCAGATCTCAAATAGAGAGTTTATCAGTATTCCGAGAAATCACATCGACCCAGAATCTTGCATTGCCTCGGCTGCAAGTCTGCCTCACTTTTTGGCTTGATCCTGTATCGGTGGGTAGGAATTTTGGCGCTTTTTCGTTTGTTACCCCAGGCCTGTCTGTTACCCGCACGTTGGACCTATATGTTAGCGTTAGGGTGGACTTACGCTGGTCAAGGGTCTCATACATGTTAGCGTTAGGGAGGACTGTCGCCTCCTGGTCGGACCTAGGCTACATGTTAGCGTTAGGGTGGACATGCGCTGGTCGAGGGTCCCAGCAGGTTAAGCCAGCGGGGTTGTTCTATTATTTAGTATATAGATCTACGGATCCTGGGGTAACAAACGAAAAAGCGCCGATAGATCTAGAATCTAGATCTAGATCTATGCCGATTTTTCATGATACGGGGGTTTTGTCATTATGTGAAAACTTATTTCATACCATTTCAGGCAGTGAAAAAGATTCTGGGCTAGCTTCATTCTAGCTAGAGATGTTGCAGTTTAAAAAGATAAGGGCGTATCTCCTAGCAGTGACTGAAATTCCGAGAAAGTCTAGTTTGAATGAACGGTTGGATGCATAAATCTACGTGCCTATCTCACACAAACCACCCAATATTAATGAAGAAATGTTTATGAATGCAGGGTAAGACCGATACTATCTTGTTCAGAAATGAATGCACTTTCGTTTAAAAAAAAATTTTTTTAAATTGATGTCTGAGTCTGACTCCTCCCCCTCATCACATTCCAAGCCTGATTTCTCAGTTTTAGCCCAGCAACTTCTGGATCGAGATAAAAATGAAATGTCTGGATCGAGATGAAAGCCCAGGGACTTATGTCTTATTTTGACTGGCCTCAAGACAATTAGAATCTAGATAGAATCTAGATCTACTAAAATCTCTAGGTGTAGAGATGTTAGAAGATTTTCTTTATGGTTAGGTAAGGTTTTTCAATATAGGTTTTCCAGGCCTTTGCGAGGGGTTTCTCAGTTATCTCTTTTTCATATTGTCTCGTTGGGCTCCAGCAATGGTTGCCAGCGTACTTTTTTTCCCTTTTTAAAAAAAAAATTTATAATACCATATTACCCCCCCCCCCCCTTTCCCCATGGGGATCAACGTAAAATATGGCCATATAATAAAAGGTGGGGCCCTTATTGTGCATCTTTAATTGTTTTGAATCAGTCCTCCCTCCTCAGATGAGAGCAGAGACTTGCAAACAATAATAATAATAATAAAACAAAAAATAAATAAATGAAATAAAAAAAAGGGTAAACTAAATGATCAATATAAATAATTATACAATAATAATATCACCTGTCCACGCGGAGAGTGACACGAGGAGGATGGGTTTTTCTCTCCACAGCTGCCTACTTCATGGCACAGGCATGCACACGTTCGCATCCATCTAACTCCTGGCGAATTGTTGGGCCTTACGGGATACTTCCTGCCCACATCATATCTTTGCATGTACATGCAGGCTCAGGGACTTTATGGTGGCGAGAACATTCCACAACTGGCATTCAGCTGTCTGATAATATCACCAGTAAGACTGGTCTAGATTTTTAATCAGAAAGAGTACTAGACTCTAGAATTAAATGGACTGGGATTTCAAAGGACCATGCCGCATGCACAATGGCACCTAGGCCTAAACATTTTTTTTGTTCAGAATTAGAAAAATGTTGCATCTCCTTTTCTAACATCATCATCGTCGATCGTCGTCACCCATCACCTTCTCCAGGGTGGAGGCTATGAATCAAAGACCTTTATTCAATCTGTGATAAACCATAGGCCTACTGTTTTACCTCTCTCAGAGCTTGATTTCTTTGGGATGATGCATAGCCTACCACATATCCTCTTTCCTTCTGAATTTCATTGTCAGGTGTATCAGGTGATGTTTGTACTGAATTTATCATTGGCTGTTCTATCCAATGCTATCTGCTTCAGTCCTTTACAGCAGCTCTTCATTTTCAGTATGTCTGCTCATGATATTCTGAGAAGTTTCTTAAGAAAGAGCCAATTAACATTTGATGGAGTCATCACAAAACTTAAGCTCAAACCATGTCCATATTAAATCTTACAGTAGATTAAATAGATCTTTTGATGTCTTTGAAAAAAAATGTTAGGACCATACCTTGAAAGAGAGCCAATAAGCATCACATGTCTGATTAATGTTACCACTGGGAAAAGCAAATTTGTCCATTCAGATTAAAAACAATAATGCAAAAGTTATTTATCAGAAATTTGTCATATCAGAGAGATTAGAGCAAGTTGTTGTGAAATGAAATTAAGATGGTGCTTAACCTTCTAAGGGCTGCTAATAAACAATCTTTGGTGTCATAATGAGTCAGGAGAAATTAAAGTTTTTACCGTGTGTTGGAAAATGTTTAGAAGCAGGAATTCCAAGTAAAGTAAAGGCCTTAACAATGTACATTTTCTGAAAGTAAAATGAATAAACTACAACATGATAATTTTTTTGTCCCATTTGTTAACATCTATTGGCCTTGAGCTTGATCCATTGACCTGAGAACACGCTATTTTAAATTTGTGAGGTTGGAGAGATTAGAATGAAATGTAATGAAATGAAACTGAGATGGTGAACCAAGAGGTGCTGTGGATATTGATTATTGATTTTATCAGACTGCTGCCAGATCCATTCCTCTCATGTTTGCAGTGGTGACCCAGCCATGCACAAGTTTTAGGTCACTGAAAGTATTGAGTTAATTTGGTCTAATCTCTGATTTACCCAGATATAGTATATCCTACAAAATTCAAAGGGCTGCTTGCACATGCTTATTGATTTATATAAAATGAACAGAACAGAAGGTTTTAAGATGGTTAATTTGTCTTTCTATGTTCCAATGCATATAACATATACAATTATATGAAAATAATTTAGGGTACTTCTTGAACCCAGATAAAAACTAAACAGTAGCCTATGTTGTTTTCAATGTGATCTTTCTTATGTAAATTACCAAAACAAAAAAAAATTAACACAAATTTATGTTTTGCACCTTCCAGACTTACAGACTGGCAACATGACAGGCAAAGTGGCTGAGGAGCAAAGTGCTCAAGATCAGTCTCAGGCTGGTGAGACCAAAATATATCTGAGAGACGCTGATGAACCAGCAGATCTGGATATGGATTCTTGTGGTGTGGGAGAAGGTGGTCTTGATACCAAACGGAGTTTATCCGACTTGGATTCCATTTCAATGGATGATGTATATAATGATATAGGCCCTCCTTCAGATGCTGATATTGATGATTTGGATGATGAAATCGATGCTGCCAAAAGAGATGCCAAAAGAGAAAAGGATCACATATTGCAAGAAATAAAGCTGTCTATAGCAAGAAGACAGTCAGGTGTAGGGTCTGATGCATCGTCACAGTCTGGATCAGAAACCTCTCCACAAGTGAAAGTGTCCAGTCAGTTTGTGTCTATTCCATATGGCATTGTACCCAGGGCAACGTATGAGCATTCAAAAAAGAATACTGATATTATGGGAGGTTGGTGCTGCTTGTATAATGAGTATAGCTTTGTATTTTAATTTTAACACATGGAACTATTGACTAAAACGTTTTGAAAGTATCATCAAACATAAATCCTCAATTTAGCATCAAACTGTAAAGTGTTTTCTTTCACTTCATACAGTATTGAACTTGAAACTTCAAAATTTACCTTTGAAATTACCTTTTAAACTGAAAACAAAATTTGCATAATGTGGGGAGTATGTTTATACTAATAAAAAATTGCTGTCTTGGAAAACTACCGTTTACAATCTAAGGCAGATTGCCAATGCCATGCTCCTGTAATATACCAAGACTTTTTATCTTGAACAGTCACCTACAATGGCAGAATGCGTCAGTTCATCATTCTGGACTCCAAGGGTATTAATACATGGAAAAGGGATGCTGTAGATCACAGAGGTAAGGAACAGGAACTATAGAAGTGAACATGTATAACATTTAGGATATTTTAAGTGTGAAAAAAGAATAAATATTGTGCATAGGAGAATGGCTGAATTTAGACAGTTTTATCAGCCGTTGGCCTACAGTATAGAAAGAAAACCAAAAGAACAAGGACAACTTATGAAGAATGAGGGGAAAAGGTGCAGGTTCTCAACAGAAAAGAGCAATTGGCTCATGACATTTAATTGCAGGAGTACTCATTTTATTTTAAATGTTCATATCACTTATAAGTCACAACACAAGGTGTTCTGAAAAGAAATTTAAATCAGTAACTCTGGAAGCTTTTACCTTATTTTTTTACATCTTTCAGTTAAATTAAAAGAAATTTTGGCCAAGTACTCTTGAAAAGTCAATGGAAACCTTTTTCTTTATTATTGTTATAACCAATTAGGCTGTAATTGTCAAATTTAAATCTACCTTGTATTCAATGTGAAAATTGCTTTGACAGTTTTGTCAACATTATGATAATCTTGTGGTTTGTTACAAGATCTATATGGAACTACATTTTTGTCAACGTCCAATTTGTTATGTGTTTTTTTTTTTTTTTTATCTACAGTGAGTCGGGCCTTGTCATACCCAAAGTATGAGTATCGCCTAATTACGAATGTTATATATGCCAAAAAGTACAACTGTTACTTTATTTTGGGCAAAGATTTCTCTCTTAAGGTGAGCAACATGTGTAATGATGTAAAGAAATGTGTTCTTTTACTGTGTTTGAAAGTTTATAAATTGTGTTTTAACTGCTCAAGAGCTGTCATTTATAAAGTTCAATTCACATCAAGCAAGTATTCTGCACACGCACTTATTCAGTTTATAATGTCTTCATTTTTTTTCTGTTGTAATCACCTTGTTTCTAGTTGTGAAATACTGTAGGGCATTGAAACATCTGATGTCTTATGCATGAATACTGTGTATCCCCAGATGCCAGTCGTTATGAGACGGCATGAGATAAAAAAGTTTGTGAAGGATGGTGTGATTTAATTTTTTTTTTTAATTAAGTTTGAGGAATGTGAGTTACACTACAGTTTGTGTTTATCTGATCTGTTGCTTTGTTGATATTGTAATCCTCAATATGAAACTCCAGTTCACAATACTGCACTCATTATTATTTTAGATACTGAACATAAACTTGTTGAATCCTACCATAGGGCTTCATGATGGACAACAGAAATTTTCTTTGTTGTAACTTCAGTTCACATTTTCTCAAACACTTTATTTTCCCAGGTGTTAAATCGTGACTTCTATGAGACTTGCTCTGTTAGTGCTGACCTCAGATCTGTGTTGTTTATGTTGTTCAACCCAGTCAGGGATGAACTGATCACAGGAGGTGTGGGAGGGACAAAGGTAAGCTCATATTGGCTCATCATAAGTGCATTGTTCTTACTGGCACAAAAAACTCCCCAGTCATAATTTCTGCAAGAGCAATCACTCTGATTGCTTGTGTTTCCATAGAGGAACGTGATAGGTGTCATCATTCTACAAGAAATGCTTTCACGATTAATATGTTAATGAAATTACCTTCTATATCAACTAATTGTTCCATTGTTGTTTTCCATCCTCAGGTTTGGCGGTTTCATAGACAGTCAGGGAAAGCAGTTGCCATGCTCAGACCTCTGGCTAACTATGGGCTAACACTTAAGTAAGTCTGTTGATACTAGTGCTCATCTTCCAGTATGTCTTTATATTACTCCAACTCAGTGTAGTCCTCACTTCTTAAAAATTAGATTTGGGTCTAATTTGTTTACAGGCACAGTGTATTTAAATATTAGTATTGATAAAACATATTGTGCGCTAAAGAGAGTGACCTAGTTGTGTTCCTTTTTGTTGAAAAAAAGAAACCATAAAATGAATTGCAATAAACATGTATATGATTGATAATAATTATGTTGAATACTTAAGAAATATACAAATGTTCAAGTTTGCCAAGTAAGATTTGAAACTTAGCACACATTATAAAATGTGAAGAATTTTTTCATGTTGTAGTTATGCCCACTTATGCTATGAAAGTTATGAACGTGAAAAGAACAACATTATTATTTGTTACTTCAGATATGAACTACCCAATGTCGGGGGCAGTTGGGTGAAGCGAGTGGAACTGGACCATCACCTGGAACACCTGTACTGTTGTAGTGACACAGATCTGCATGTGTATGATCTTGGGGGAAAGCTGCTCTTCAAGTTTGAAAGGTAACCCACACTCAATTATTTAATGAAGCTGCAATATTTCTTGGCACACAGTTCAGCCATAGAAGATAATAGTAAATCAGATACAAGCAAAATGTAAATGGTTCTCTCAAATAATGAAATTGATCTTTAAACAATTTTTTTTTTTTTGTTCTGGGGAATTTCATCCCTTTCAGTAGGGTAGACCCTTTGGTCTTAGGTATGAAAACGGTTAAACTGGTACCATATATGACAAGCATAGGACAGATTTCAAGCAGAAAACATGCTGTTTAATTCAGTGAACAGTAACAATGCACAGACTTATTTGAAAATGTCACATATCAATGAAAGTCCTTTGAATATTCTTTATAGCTGTCAGCAGGACCTCTTCTCTCTGTTCAGTGGTCCATACTTCACTGATGCTTGCCATCAAGCATAATTAATTTGTATTATTAAATATTACTCTTTCATAATATAAATTGCATTCATTTTATTTTCCAGAGATTTATCATCTGAGAAATTAAATTGTATATTCTGCACTTGAGTGTTAAGTTCAGCTCACAGCTCAGGAGGAATGAGATAGGATCTTGATGATTAAAATGAATACATGTACTTCACAAGAGTAGATAAGTGCCTGAGAAACAAGAACAAAAACAACAACAAAAAAGGATGCATCAAAGAGAAATTAGCCTGTCTATCTGGGTTTAAATTGTAAGCTTAATACACAGGGTTAAGCAATGCAACAATTCTTTGAAAATACAAAAAGTTAAGATGTACAGTTGAGAGAATGAATAAAATCTGACTATCAGAAACACAGAAAAAAGGAATCTTTCAAAGGAGAAATAGACTCGTCCAGCTTTTAATTGTGAGCTGAAGACATAGTGTGAAGAAATGAAACAATTTAACAATTTTTTTAAGTACAAAAAGTTGACTATAGAGCAGGGAGTATAAATGTTTGAATAATATCCCCATCTTGGTTTCCTAGAGCCCACATGATGTCCATCACAGGATGCCGATATTCCAGAAATGCCAGTGTTCTGGTCACCTCATCCATTGACTGTGAAGGTAGAGTCTTGAGTTTTTACGTAAATTCAAGCTTTTATGAACTGCTTTCTCTCCATATCATTTGAAAAGGAAGGAAATAATTTTCACTTAACAATTTCTTCAAATGAACTTGAAAAAAAAAGTCTAAAAAAACCCGCAACTAAACAGTAGTGTTGCTTCAATCCTCTTTGTTTTCTCTGTTGGATATTAGTATATCGCTGGTGGAGTGATGAAACCTCGTAACCCACACATTTTTCGAAAAACGTTTTTTTGGCTTAATGTCTTCTCC